>JANSTV010107267.1:0-19182 GCA_027564135.1 Lestremia cinerea
TCCTTCTGCGGAGCTGATGTTGGTGGATTTTTCGGGAATCCCGATGTCGAACTTCTGGAACGTTGGTATCAAGCTGGATCATTCCAACCGTTCTTCCGTGCACACGCTCACATCGACACCAAGCGTCGTGAGCCTTGGTTATTCCCGGAACCGACGAAGCTGAAGATTCGCGAAGCAATTCGCAGGCGTTACAGTTACCTGCCGATGTGGTACACTTTGTTCTACGAGCATGAGCGCAACGGTCTGCCAGTCATGCGTCCACTGTTGGCACACTACCCGAAGGACTCCGAGGCATTCACCATCGACAATGAATACTTGCTGGGCGATCGTTTGTTGGTGCATCCAGTCGTCGAGCAAGGTGCAACCAAGGTCGACGTGTACTTCCCCCGACACTCAGAAAATGGCAGCGGTGACTTGTGGTACGATGTGGACGATTGGCGTCGCATTGATAGCGTTGGCTTGGTCAGCATCCCAGTCGATGACCGCAAAGTTCCGGTCTATCAACGGGGTGGAGCGATCATACCAAAGAAGGAACGTATTCGACGTGCATCTACGCTGATGATCAACGACCCTTACACCTTTGTCGTCGCTCTGGACCGCAGCAAATCCGCCAGCGGCACTTTGTATCTCGATGACGAAAAGAGCTACGAATATCGCAATGGAAAATACGTTTATTTGCAATTGAAATTCGAAAACGATGTCCTCAGCAGCGACTTCATCGATTCAAAGGCGACGTACGAGACCCAATCGTGGGTGGAACGCGTTGTTCTCGTTGGATTGGACCGAGTTCCAAAATCGGCTACTTTGAAGATTGCCGGATCGAGCAAAGTCGAAACATTGGAGGTTCATCAAGAGGGCAATGCTGTGGTTGTTCGCAAGCCAGGCGTCAGCGTTCTTGAGAAATTCACCATCACACTCAACTACTGAGGTGTCATGGAATTCTAGATGTTGAATGTCCTGATTGGTTTACTCCTTCAAAGTGTCACAGAATCAAACACAAATTTTCTTTTTGAATACGAGGACGATGCCCTGCATTTCGTAACGTTCACTCTTTATTAGTTTTCGTCATCAACCATTTTTACTGTGAGGATTTTTAGATGAAGATTGAATCCAAGTTAATAAATAAAATGTACAAAACCGATGGAGAATTTTTTTTTGGCAAATTTTTTGGGGGTGTTAGGTGGAGGGTGGACGATTGTCCAATCGTTCGTACTCCATACACTGGGATTCATGACCACGAAAAAAATCTGAAATATTTCTGTGCTGTCAGTTTGGCACGAACACTCAAACGCGAGTTCAGTTCGAAAAGGAACCGCGTATACGAACTCGTCTTGGTAATCAGGAACGAGCTCGTTTTCGTTTGAATACACGACATTGGTTGCGACTCGACTTGATCAATTGCAATTAAATATATTATATTATGGATAGCTCTGTCGAATGCACGGTGCAATGCATGTGAGTGTGAGTGCGATTCTCTTCAACTGGTCAGTGCGTTGGTCTCACAACTTCAATATCTCTGTTTTGTTTGTGCTATTTCGTCTTCCGCCGCTCTGTATGACTTCTTGAATGTATTGGTTGCATTATACATAGTACACCACAAAATCGATGCGTATTTATGCTTGTTCTCACATACTCATGAAATATCAAAACCCAGGCCTTGTCGGCAAATCCAGAAATTTCGATTGGTTACTTAGTCTCAGTGGTGATCAGAAATGGCAGCGAAAGTGTATAACATGACCAACGAAGGCCTTCAATATTTGGCCTTCAAAGTGATTCCATCCGAGGAATATCTAAGGTAAGGAAACGAATGGGTGCAAAAGGTATTGCAATTGATTTTCTTTGGAGACTCGATCCGATATTTGAGTGAAATTTCAGATTTGCAAATTGTTGAAAGCAAAAAGCCTATTTCCCATCAGCTTCGTGAAAATGGCCGGCAGCAGCGGCAAAAAGACCACAATCCAGCAATCGGACTTTGATTGCGTTCTTTTTATTAATGGTGAAGAACCCATTTTTGACGAGGTTTTGGAGGATTTCGAGAGCATCCTCCAAATGTCCGCTTATCCGATCCAGGGCATCAAACTGACCAAGTACTCGATTCAATTCAGAATCGACGTGTTTGACTTTGACTTTCTGCCAGCATCAAATTTTGTGGAGAAAAATGGCTTATCTGGCGACAGCCTCATCGATCAGCAACAGCGCATCACATTGAATCGTATCAAACGCGATCCAAGTAAGTTGTGTCATCGCTACAGCGCAGGATTATCGCAAGCGGTGGTTCGCTTTATGAAAAAGCAGAGCTCGTTCGTGCACGACATGGTGCGCATCGCTAAATTTTGGTTTACAACGGTTTACATCGAGAAGAATATTTCGGGGGCCAAAACGTTGATCGAGTTGGTTGCGGTTCACGCGGCAAATCAATATCAGTTCGAAGATAATAATCATTTGAAAGGATTCATGAAGTTTCTGGAGCTAATCCGAAGCTTCGAGAGTCTTCGCATCGTCTTTCGAGAGGAGTACAAGTTTCCGGAGCACCAAGTGGCACAAAATGAGCACACTCCGTTTGTCATGGATCCCAGCAATCCGTACAACAACTTTGCCAGAGATTGGATGTCGGAGAGTCACACCAAAGATAGGACGAATCTCAAGCAATATGCGACTGAGACACTTCGCCGAGTTAACTTTTTCTTGGGTAACACAGCGTGCCCATCGAACTTTCTAAAAATGTTGTTTGTTCCACAGCCGCTGACCATACCGCAGATTCCAGACGAATTGGTGAAAGCGGAGTACATCGTCTGTAGCGAGTCAAAAGTGCGACGGTTTCCTGATCTAAAAATTCAAAACGAAAAAATAACTAAGAATCCCGCATTGATTTGGTCATTGGAGATGATTAGAATGCACTTAATGGTCATAATGGCTTCAAATAAGTCAGCCGATAATGTTCTTTGTTTGAGATCTGCAATAAAAGAAATGGTTGGTGGTAGCATTAAAGGACGAAAATTGGAATGGGTTCCAAGTAAAGAAGACGAAGAAATCTCCGACATTACGTTTACATTGCCCTGTGGAGAAGGAGGTGGTGCGAGTCTCAGCGTTAAGTTTGCGCTTTGAATTCTTCATCTATATTTGTCATTGTTTTATTCATTTTACATTCTCTAAAAGTGAGAGAAACTACTAAACATATGCTCGTCGCATGAACATTGTTTGTTCCCCGAAAATGTCATTTAAATAAAAACGATTTGAAATCGCAAACACAAGCAATTTTTTTAAACTTAATTTATTTTGTCTTCATAAACCGTCGATCAATACAAAATGTGAATAAATTTCGATAATAAATAAAGAGCGAAAGTAAAACTCTGGCTATTCATCACCACGCAGCGCTCTGTACATCCCCAATTCATTCGGGAATGTTTTCTGCAATTCAACCAGCATGTTCGTTTTGAATTTGCGATAAGCGTCGATTTTGCCTTTGACCTCTTCGTTCTTGGTCAATGCCTTTTCGATGCAGTCTTTCGTGTAGAGTTGCGGGTTCTTCCCTTGGTCGATATAATCAAACACTTCGAACGGTACGTGCACATCGGCCACTTGGTTCTTCAACTTGTCGATTTCTTGGAGACCGGTTACCATGCCTTGACTGCAATCAAAAGGTGAATGGCTGAAAATGAATGCCTCGTCCACCACCGCGAATTCAACAAGCTTACATTTTCTGGTTGAGAACGTTGTGGCCCTGCGGCTGGAAGTCACTAACAATGATCCGCACTTGTCGCACATTCTCAATGAACATTTCCAATTGAGTTTCGAGGTTTTCCAAAGGCGAAGACATTCCGTCGGTGTCGATTCGAATTCCTTCTGAGCGATGAAATCCGTTTTAATTCGTTGCTTCGACGGAGTCGGTGTTTTGTTTATGTTTCGTCGTCCGTGCACTGATTTCAAGTCAATAATTTTTTGACATCGACTTGACAGAATGCGATCGCATCTGGCAACACTGTGCGTTTTGTAGAGTCTACGCTCGGCTGGCAACTCTTGTTATTCCGTCGTAGGTAGTTTGCAGGTTAAGGTTTTGTAAACATTCCAAACTCGACGGGTCAATTCTGATAATCCGGAACTCAAGCGATTAGAATGGATCTACCGACAATAGTGCCTCTCCGTCCAAATCGAAATTTGCTGAATCCAAATTTCGACGGTTACAAGCTGTCACTGGCTCCGATACCGACCGTAAAACATCAATTGGTGTCTTCGCCGCGACGAGTGTTCACCAATGACGACCAGTACTCCTTCTTGCACGCGAAATTGTTCAGCCTCCAAAACCATTTAATTCGCGACCCGTGGCTTGCATACTCTTGTTATTTCGTGGACGAGGATTGGACCATTCGCAACATTCGATACGACACAAATACCGGTCAATTGCAGGTCATCGTATCCGTTTTCAAGATCCCGAAGCCGGCGACCTGTGACGGCGATTACAATGCAACTTTCTGTTTCGTTTCGGAGAAACTGTGTGTGTTTAGCGATGGCTGTGGAACTCTTCGGATCATCGACACTGGTGATCGGTATCGAAACGAGGAATGGAAAGGAGTTTATTCGGAGGCTGCTTTCGATTCAAATGTTCGTTTCTTGGTTCAAGATGCGCGTTTCGAGGTCCGAAATAATGTGCGACACATTCATTGTTTGCTGCTCAGCGTGAATCAACGCTCTGGAGATGATGGTTTTGAAGCACTATTTGATTGGATTCGGCTTGAAAAGGCTCCCGAAGGAAACAACTGGACGAAGACACATCTCAAACAATTGCAATGCAAATCGTTGCCCGAGTTTTGTGTTTTTGAGCCGAAATGCAATGCACTTCTGGTGGCGTCTGATCGAAAATGTGAATTCGTTTTCGATGTCGAGCATCCAATCGCACCGAAAGTGGATCAGCAAGCTGTTGAGGGCGATGAAGGAAACAAGCCGGAAGCCAGTCCAATTAACTTCACTTGGAATCAAAGCGACGAAGATGTCGTCATTCACTTTGACATCGAGAAAGATTCGAATGAGAATGACGTGAAGATTATCTGCAACGGAGTGAAGATTGACATCCAATATCGGAAGCAGTCGCTGCTCGATGCCGAACTGTTCGACAGAATCGACAACGATGTGACCACTTGGAATCTGGTATGCATTACGGCACCCTCCCCCTTCATCGAGGCGTATCGTGATTGCCTTTTCTTTTTTAGGAAAACGAGCTGCTGCAGGTGACTTTAGTGAAGGCCACTGAGAACGTCTATTGGCCCAGCCTCTTGCGGAACGTAGTCGTCGAACCGACCGAAAGACCCCCACAGGTCATTCGTGATCTCTCCCAACCGCCCTCCACCAAATTTTGCGGTGAAATCGAAGACTGCGATTTTGGAGGCAACGAAATGGAAAGCGAGTTCTATTTTGGTTCGTTCAGTTGGAACTCAGTCGGAGTCATGGGATTTTTGATTGGTTTGTTAATTATTGCAGATCGAGTAGACGCCATCACGCACAAAACCACGCATCGAGTGGTTTTGGGACTGAATAATCCTCCGTTGTACGCTTTGCCACTACGTCCAGGCCAACCCCCAGCGCTGGCTATTCGGAATGATGTTGACGTGTGCTTGTGGCTGCCTCAAGTAGTTTCTTCGCTGAACGAGGACGAGTCTGTCAAGTGGACGGTGCAGCACGAAGGAACTGTCAATGCTTTCGGTTACATCCAGGCGTCCAAACAGCAAAAGAAGTTCATTCAGTGCTCGCCGGACATGAGTTACGCTTTGATTTGTGAGCCACATCGACACATCTTCATCTACAAAACCACACATGATGGAGCATCTGGCTTGAAAAATCGAGGTCAAAGCACCAAGATAAGCATCGGACAACAGAAGCTCGTCACGATGGACGAATTCGATGAAGTGCTCGGCATTGTCGTCGAAAATGAAGTGACCTTGTTGTTAACACAGAAACACGCAATTTGCATGCAAATAAACGCATAATTTTATTACGATGAAAAACAGTGAACCAACTTTGATTGTGCACAAGATTTCAGCAGAGACAGCACAAATTTCATGAGAAGAAAAGATCGATATTTTCCGAATCTCGCCTACACTCCAAAGAGAGAACTACTCTGATGAAACAGACGAAGTATGCCGAAAACAAAATTCGAAAACAATAAATTAACGTTGAGTTTACTAAATTTGATTTTTGGACAAGCTTAAACAAAAACACAAATCACAATATTTGCTTTGATGAAAATGATTTCAGCACACCGCACGGCACGCATCGACAATGTTCGGATATCGATACTGGAAATTGGACTCCATGACACGCTTTGGCAGAATCTTAGCACCAGTTGTGAGGAGGACCGATCTCTCTTTGCCGAAGATCAAATCGACGGCGAACTCAGGCGTTTGAATGACGGCTGGTCGCCTCAGCACCGAAGCAAAGGCCTAAATGGAGGAACACAATCAAAATGCAACCTAAACGCAAAACTCTGCTGACTTACTTTGGTGAAATCTTCGTTTGTAACAGTCTGAGGAGCAACACCGTTGTACACATCCTTCGCATCCTTGTTTTCAATACAGAATTTTATTAACTGACAAATATCTTCGATGTGAATCCACGGCAGAGGTTGTTTCCCATCGGCAATTTTCCCTCCGACGCCGAGCCAAAACGGCAAATACAACGATTGGATCATGCCACCGCCACGACCGATCACAACTCCCGATCTAATGCGAATCTGAAATCCAAGACGAATTGAGAACCGATCCAGAGGCGTCACATGATTGGTTTCCCCAAACCTGTCTAGATGGTTCTACGTCTGGTAGAATGGCCGCCTTCTCCCAATGCAAACAAAGCTTTGACATGAAATCGTAGTCCTCGCCCTTGTCATCTTCAGTGTAAACAACCTCCGGATTGGGCTTGTACAAACTGACGCCGGAAACATTGATGAAAGCGGAAGGCTTATTCTTAGCATTTTGAATGGCTCGGTTCAGTGCGGTGGTGGTGTTGATGCGGGAATTCCAGACGTTCTGTTTGAAACCTGGGGTCCAACGCCGAGTCGGATCGAGAACATTTTGTCCAGCTAAATTCACAACGGCCAATGTGTCGCTCGGTAGACCCTTGTTTTCCAGTTCGTGCCAAGTCAGTCGCTTAATGCCTGGCATTCGCGACAACACGATTGGATTGAATCCATTCGATGCCAGTACGCTGGTCAAATGCGACCCGATGAACCCACTTCCACCACCTGAAATCGAATAAGCAATCACTGATCTCGTCCTCCCATCTCTTTCACCGCCTCACCAATCAACACCGTTTTCAAAGACATCTTGACCTATATTTTGCTCTCGAGTCTGATTGAATATTCCAAAACTGCGCAAAAATCTGCAGCAAAATGTCAAATTATGTAATTTTGGTTATGTTTTTATTTCGTTGTCGATTATAAATAACAAACGTCGGCTGCACAACGCACACACCGACTGTTGTGCAATGTGCAGCAATGACATTGCCGCGTTGCAAAAAGAGAGAAAGAGAGGGAGAGTGAGAGAAAAAAGAGAAGCGCCAAAGATTCTCTTCGTGAAAAATAGAATTTTATTCTCATCTTTGAATTTAGAATTTAACAATAAATGCCCACAAAAAGCCTCAATTGCTATTGAATTGGAACAAATCCAGCGATAAGTCGAGCATCGGTGGATCAGATGGCACATTGTGGATTTCGTTCTCGCTGCTTACTTTCAAGGCGACAGCTTCAACCGCATTATCATTGATGTGATCATAGTTCACTGGAGGCGCTTCTGTATTCGGGATGGGCTCGTCCGGAAGGCTTTTGATTCGTTCCTTGACCAATTCCATTAGAAGGCTCTCCTCTGAAATGCCCTCGGTGAGGTTCATCTTGCTGGCGCTGATGTCTTCTAGCGCCAAAATGTTGTTCAAATTGTATTCGAGTTGTTGTGACGAGGACGCTGACAGTGTTTCGTGATTAGAATCGCGCGATGATGGATATTGCACTTGGGCATCATCTGAGTGTTGCGCATCACTATCGAAGATTGGAAGTGAACGGCTGACTGGCACAGCTGGCTGTGTTCCCGATTCACTAGCTTTCGAGCAATCGTCCAACAGATTTTCATTGACTTGGTAGGTCCCTTCTTGTACTCCGAGAACTTTGCAAACGTTTTTATCAAAGTACCGAACGGTCGTCGATATGAGATTCTCGTTGGAGATCAGCCGGGCGCCAAACATTTGAATTTTCTCCACAAATTCCGACAACTCATTGAGGAACAATTGCGTTCGTTTCTCTTTGTCTTCGCTTTGAATCTTGCGCATGAGATGATCAAATGTCGAGACCGTTTCTGTCTGCGATTGTTCCGAGCCAACGGGATCATTTCGAGCTTGATGGTCGGGGAACGTTTGAAGGTGCTTGAACATCTTGTTCTTGCCAAGGTAATACTTTTTGCAAGTCAAACACTTAAATTGGTCGATTTTTCGGGGCGTTCGCACTGCTTCAGGCTGAGTCTCAGGCAGTTCCTTTGCCTGTTCCGAGGGTGGCACCTCTTTTGGAATCTCCAGCACTTCCACTTCCATTAAAGGAGTTTCTGATATGACATTTCCGTTGCTGGAATCGATTTTAACTTCAGTGGAACCATCGGTGCCAGTAATATGTTTCGGGGGTCGCGACCATCGTCCATAGCGGGTTCGAGAACAAGGGATTTTGATGCGCTCAACTTCCAGTTCTTTCTTCTTCGGCGGTTCTTCTATAATGTTTCGGGACTCGTCTCTCCGAGGACGACCGCGGCGCCTTTTCGATGGCAGATTTGGAGCACTGTCTCGTTGGCCATCAGCTATTAGTAAATTATGCTTGGTGAGTTTCGGTTGTTGCTGAAGGCGCTTTGGCTTGAGTTTGAAGTTCTCTGGTGTCATGATACGGTAGTTGATCAATGATCGCTCTGAGAGATCCTCGCAAATGTTTGCCTTGCCATTCCTGAATGAGAATTAGTATGTTAATTGGCTCCGTCAGCGGAAACAAAAAGGAAACTTACTCTTGGGCTATGAGTTTTCCTTTCCCAGGCGAGTCAGCCGAAGACATCGATGATAATTTTTGCCGTTCGCTCGGAACCGTGTTCGAGCTTTGAGCTGTAATTGCTGCAACTGTTGTTGGCGTTTCATTGACCGGTGAGCGTTCTATTTTGTGAGAGTCTTCAGTCCAGAAATTTTGTGATTCAGTCAGCATGTTCAAATTGAAAACCAACGGCTCTGTTCCCGCGCTGTCATTTGCCACCACTGCAGCGTTTGGTCTCGCTCGGAGATTACTGCTTTGGCCGATGATCTGTCTTCGCTTGAATTCTTCAACACGAACGATGCTGCTATTTGCCTTGCGAATGGCCCAAACGATGTTTTTTGGAGGCACTAAAGTAGTGGGATCCACATCATCTGGCTGAGTAATTCCTGACGTTCGGAAAACTCCCGATCGTATGTTGTTGGGCATCACAACGGAGTTCATCGAATCATTTTGAAGAGAATAAACCAAATACGGTTTTTGTACAGCAGATCCAGCCGCTTCTGGAGGCACCTTCGGTGCTGGGGTCGGTTGAATAGGTCGTAGCATGGAACTTTCCTTCATTGGCGTCTTTCGTGGAGCAATGCTCTTCACTGAAGATCGCTTCACCAACAACGACTGCGACGAAGTCTGTTCCCCATCCGACACAATCGGTTTCTGATTCAAACTATTAAACGACCTCGATGTCGCGGGCTTCGGAAGGATTGGAATGAATTCGTCACGGGTTCTCTTGCGACCGCCATGATTGCTCACAACACTGTTCACATTCAAGTTCATGAATTTGGAAGCCTTTCTACTTCTCGGCTGGGGCTTTGGGGCAGGTGTTGAAGCTGCACTGGGAAGGTCCGTTGGCTCGATGATTGGAACATCTAGCACAATTGCCTGAATCTCTCCGTTTGCCGTGGTATTGAGAAATGGACTCTCATGTGTCTCTCCCTGGAGCAAATTTGCAGTCTGTATCTGAAATTGTTCAAACGTCAGTGAAATCAAACCCAAGTCAACCTGTTCGAAATGAGCTTACGCCGGATAAATTCGCTGCCAAATTGATTTGCTCATCGAAGAAAAATGAATCGCTTAAAATCAACTGATTTTGAAGCTGAACCGGCGAAACAAAATCGGATGAATTCATGTTAATTGTATCAATCGAAATAAAACATGACAATTCGTCAATGTTTTGAAAACAAATAAGATTTTTGTAGATTGAGGTTATGTTTTTGTTGAACAACAAATGTGACATTCGGTGGATTTGTCCCAAGCAGCCAGTTGGGGGAAATGTCAATTGAACGTCTTTCAACTGAGGGCTATGTTATTTATCGGGTTTCTTGTGCCTTTTGCGACTGGAATTCAACTGTTCGACGTTGGTCGGAGAGAAAAGTCGAGTTTTCATTCCAGTTTATCCGCGCACTTTGATCCACAACCTGTCACATTTGCAAGCGCTGTGCTCAATTTCGAATACGAACGAAGTGACGTTTATCCATACGCTTCCGATGCATTGTTTATGCACCTCAGATCGGCCGACATATCTAATCAGCTGTTTTGTTTTGAATGTAAACACCACATTGCTGTTGAATACGTGAATATGCATAGACGCATTAAAAATTCGGAAAGTCAAACTTGTTGAATTTCGACTTAAAAATTCAGTGCGTTTAGGTAAATGACATGCAGTGGTGTGGTCATCGACTCAGTTTTCGTTTGGTTCATTTTTAATTGTCTGAATTGTTGATTGTCATCGATAATGTCGGTGATTGGCAAAATTCCGTCGAGGTGTTCATCCTGGACTTGTGAGTAAAATTAAGGAAATGGAGAGAGTTTCGCTTTCATTTTTCATGCACACGACTCGGATGTCAATTTGACCTTGAAGGTTTGGGCGCGTCTCTACTTTCACGCGGCCTTTTGATCGTTGACGGCAAACAAAGCAACGTTTCACAAACTCGATTTTTGAATGCAGTTGATTTTATTTGTGTTTCGTGGTCATTATTTGAGAGTGTGATTTGACAACAAAAGCTCCTGATGCTTGCATGATGTTCCGTTGATAAGGCCATTATCGCACGACGATTGAGATAGCGTACTTTTGATGAGCTCGCTCAGCGATTTCACCGCGAGAAACAATCACGCATCCCCGTCAAAATACTACATATCTCACAAAATGTTCTTGCAGGCAATATCGATGGAGCTCTCCGAAGGAATGGGACCCGGTTTTATGCCACTCTCTTTGATTTGACCGACAGCCAAAAGTCCATCCGGAAGAAATGCAGGGACTTCGTTGATACGGAACTATCGACCGTGGCTGCTGAGAATGACAAAGCAGCTAGGTTTGTTTTCACTTCCTCTGCCTTCTCTCTTCCTCTCGATTGTTCCGCTCATTCCGAATTTATTTCAGATTCCCGCCGGAGTATATCGAGAAACTGGGACAGTTGAATTTTTTGAGCATGTGCATTGATAAGAAATACGGCGGTGCGGGATTGGACATGCTTTCGACATGCGTCGCCATTGAGGAGTTGTCTCGAGGATGCGCTAGCACTGGCATTCTTGCATCGATTCATAACTGCTTGTACGCAGAGCTCATTGAACGTGTGGGAACTGAAGAGCAACGTGAGGAATTCTTGAGACCGTTCACAAGTGGATCCATTGGAGCGTTTGCTCTGAGCGAAGAAGGTGAGAAATTGGAGACAGATCGCAGAGGCTCAAACTCATTCGATTAAATTAAATTAAATTTCAGGCGCTGGATCGGATGTGGCGAATATTTCGACAGTCGCAAAGGAGGATGGCGATCATTACATCGTGAATGGCACCAAAGCCTGGTACATATCCAACTCGAAGCCCGTGATCTTGAATAAAAGCCCATAACTTCCGGTGCATTTGATTTGTTCTAGGGTGACTTCCGGTTACGAGGCCAAGGCGGGTATATTTTTCGCCACAATCGACCGACATCAAGGACACAAAGGAATTGTTGCGTTTCTGATATCATTCGACACACCCGGCGTAATGCTAGGTCGCAAAGAAATCAAGATTGGCATTCGAGCCTCGTCAACCTGTGACATCATTTTGCAGGATGTTCGCGTCCCCAAGAAGAACATTTTAGGCGGATTGGGGAAAGGCTTCGAAATTGCAATGCAACAATTGCAACTGGGGAGAATCGGTGTGGCGGCACAAGCCCTTGGAATTGGACAAGCCGCCCTTGACTTGGCGGTGCAGCACTCATGCGAGCGAGAAATTTTCAATCAGAGATTGATTGACATGCAGTTGGTCAAAGCGAAGATATCGAAAATGGCCGTCGATCTGGAGTCAGCCCGTTTGCTGAGTGAGTTCATTGGGGGTTTTCCAATCGTTGCGGAGAAAAAACTAATTTGATTCCTCTTTTCAGCGTGGAAAGCAGCCGCACAGCGTGACTCAAATCAGGACTTCCGCAAATTAAGCTCGATGGCTAAGTATTCGGCTAGTCGATGTGCCACCAGCAATGCTCACGAATGTGTTCAAATTCTCGGCGGCAAAGGCTACGTTGAAGGTCCTGCCGAACGCATTTATCGCGATGCGAGGATCACACAAATCTATGGCGGAGCCACCGACATTCAACGACTGGTTATTGCCGAACAAGTTGTGAAAGAGTTGGAACAAAACGACTGATCGAGAGAGGTTGCATGATTGCTCCTCCCCAAACACGTGCCAATTGATTGCAAAGCAATATTCGTTCTAAATAAATTTGGTGATTTTCTATGGTTTTTCAAATGTGACGCCTTCCGATTTCCCTTTCAAAATGCAACTCTGCCCTTAAGCTCGGAGTTATCTTCTCTCAACAATCAACAGCTCATGGGATGACGCCTAAGAGTGCTGGATTGCATGCTCCGCAAGGCAAGCGACAAAAAACGGTAACGTCATTGCTTTCGCTGATTCCCGGCGTTATCGCTCACCCGTTCGACTTTCACGTGTGAGCATCCCGCAGAGTATTATCAACTTGATTGTTGACTGGAATATTTTTAGAATGAAAAAAAACTCGAAGCTTTCCATGAATTTGAGATTTTTTCCCTGACCACATTAGACTGAAATCATCGCTCGCGCGAGAAGAAAAAAACCTATCAGATTTTGTTTGACGCAAAGAGTGTTTGTTTTGCTTCATTGGCGGTCGACCGACTCTGTGTTTTTTCCTAGCGAAATCCGTTCGTGGCGCACGACTAGTCCGCTGTTTTTGTTTTGATCGATTTCTGTTCGAAAAACATGTCAAACAATTGATTTATATTAAATTTTTATTCAATATTTCGCGGCGTCACTCCAGCATCGAAGTCACCAAAACAAACACAGTCAGCGATTGTTTCAGAGAAACATTCTTCGGATTGAACAGCACCTTTCCGAGCAATTTGTTTACGCATTGAACGCAATTCGAATCGAAATTGATGAAAATGGGCGGAAAGATAAAAAATCATTCAAAGTCCGAAACGCTCTATTCAGAATGTTGGGTGACCGATTTCCGAAATATTCTCTGTCACGCCATTGAGTCATCACACGCAATCCGGATGACCGTCTCAATGGCAACACACACGGTGAATTGTTGAGCACATTTAATTGCCATGACAAAGGAATTCGCTTGTGGCCCAGCTGTTTGCGCAGCGGATGATCGAAACGATGATTTTAAATTCAACGCCGGACAGCCAAACAAAATCAAAACATTTCGAATGGCGCTTGTGACTCGCATATCATTCGCATCATTTTCATAAAGCAATTGTTTGAAGCGCCGAACAGACAACGCAATTAAAATTGAATTCGCTTAAATTGGCCATAGACTGTTGCGTAACAAGAATGATTTGAATCATCACCGTTGCGGTGTCGTGTGAGCTTCCATTTGGCCAACCAAATTCTTTTCGTTATTTTTTGTCTCTTTTCGTCAAATCGTGCTGGCCAAACCGGAATTGTTTCATAATTGATTTCAAATTTATGGTCAATTCGTTGAGCCATTCGCTTTGATTTCGTTTTGAATAACAAGTTTCGACTGGATTTTCAGCATATTGATATTCCTCATTGTTTGATCGGCATTTCACTGCAAAAGCATACCAATGACCGTCATTTTTGTCACAACGGTAGCGCATTGGATTCTTTCGATTCGAAATTGAAGCTCGTCCGGCTGGGATCTTCATTGGGTATATTGGGAGGCAGGCCGCTGTGCAGCCTTCGACTTCTGTGAACGATGGCGCGTGAGCGCAATGACTATTTTTTGGCAGAGAGAATTCAACAAGGCAGCCGTTTCGTGGTCAACAACAAGTGGCTCGAAGTCAAGCCCTCGCCGAATAATCGTTTTATCAAAGTAGAAAATTGTTAATTTCCTCTCCTATTATTTTGATTACGTGCCTTGTGTTTGTTCGGTGGTCGAGGCATTATCATCGTACGTATCGTCCGTCAGTCCGTTAGCCCGTCTCTCCGTTAGCTTGCATGCTGTTGCTGATGCTTTGGCTGCGATTGTTGCTTGCTTGTTGTTTGCCATAAATTACGTTTATTTATATCAATTGATGTATTTTTATACAATCGCCAGCGATTAAATAATTTAAAAAAAATACAACCAACGAATGGTGAACGAATCAAATGACCAGGAACAGCAACAACAACAAACAAATTCAATCATTTTGAGTCCAATCTGGATAATGATGTAGGTCATTTTTCATGACGAACCCCTGGCCAATTCGAAGCATTTGAAAATTAATGTTTGCCCAGCGAGTTCAATTTCATGGCTTTTTTGCCGATTAATCGTTGAAATTTGGAATTTTCCGATGCGTTGACATCACTCTCCCGAATCGGATGATTGATTCGCTTCTGAACGTGATGAGGCTCAATTAAATTCTTTTGCAGCAACATCGTACGCCATTCACTCCCAGCTATCTCTGCCCGCGACGTGAATTCACAATCAACTTGGACCCTTCAAAATGACCTTATGATTTCCATCGCATAAACGTTGACATTCTCGACTCTAATCGACATGACTTGAATTATGACCGCAAAACAGCAATAAAAATACCTTTTCGCGATTAGTCTACCAAATCTAATTGATTAGATAGCGATATCTAAAGTGAATAATTGCTGGACGAACTACTCAATAAACCCACAGCTGTCTTTTTATCACCGAACGCCAAGCTCCATGCGTGGTGATTGGACGGAGGAGCGGAACACAAATCGCAGATGAAACCCAGATTCTTCCTCGCTGATCTATTGGGAACGTTTTGGAGGGGAATTGCACCCGTTCAATTCGAAAGCTAGGCTTCACAGCCACCGCTCATTAACTCGACAACAAGTTGTTCCAGAAACTGGAAAACAACTTTGAATCGTACGATAAAAATCGATTTTGAAACGAATTCTCGGTTGAACGTGCAACTCTTGGACACTTTCAAGTGGTTTGGTCTCATTGGCGGACGGCCCTTCGCCGTTGCCAACCTCTTCACTGTTGCCTCTTTTGTCATTTGCCATTTTTATGTCATTCAATCAACTGGCAAATAAAATGGCAGAAAGAGAGGAAAAATTACACAGCTCGACCCAACTATCAATTTCAAAGGCAAAAAAAATGAATGATAACAGCGATGAATTGCTGTTGTTGCTGAAACGCGACTCCACAATTTGATCGTTTTAATTTGCCGTTGCATAAGTTTGATTGTTTAAATGGTTTGTTTTGATTAAGCTTTCGACTACTTGAGAGTTGTCATATCGTAGGTTAGTTCAGCGATTGTTCCAACATTCACGATTCGTAATTGGCGTTGAGTGGCATGAGCTCATTGTTTGTTTTGTTCCACAATGCCTGAGGGATTTCGAGGGTGCGACGGGAGAGATTGCTGATTCAGGGCGCCTTTGTCTCACACCAACGCGATCGGCCTGTTGCCCGACGTTCGTGTCAACCTTGAGTTTTCGCATTTGCCGTGTGCGAGTAGCACAAGTTGCGGGTGTTTTGAATAATAATTCCAACTTTCCGCACCTTCGCAATCAATCATTGTGAGCTCTCGAACTCCTGTCTTGTCAAATGCACTCTTTGCTGTCTCCTTTGCGCCAAATAGCAAAATTATATCATTTTGCACATTTTCAACCTGACACAATTAGTTTGCTAAGCCATTTCAACGACAAACATCTCTCTCCCTCTCTTTCTCTCTCTCTCTTATGAATATAGTCTCAATTCAAAGCAGCCATTATTTAATTAGTTGTTCGTATTTCAATCTAATTGCATACAAATTGGCTCATTGTGTTTTCCATTTGGCAAAATGGTATCAGCATATGACAGGTCTCGATAAATAATTCATTGTTTTAGGCGAATTTCGCAAATGAACGAACAAGCCGGTGGAATTTACCCAACGAAATTTTGCATTGTTGTCAGGTGTCCCATTCATATCTAACGGTTCAACAGTCCGAGATGATTCCATCGAAATGCTTTCTGGTTCGATGATTTTGGAAGCTCCAATTGCGCTGCTTGAAAGTCTCTGCGAGTTGAATACCGAAGCATTCGACGCTGTTCGACAACCATTTGACGGGCTGGAAAGTGGAATGTAGTCGAACTCGAAACACCAATCGCCGCGAAATAATAAATCTCCAACACACTTTTGCCACGAAATTTTTTTGGAAAGATCAACGAAAAATAGCAAATATGAATATGAGGCGAACGAATGAAGTAATGATTGTAACCGCTGATCTGGTCGAGCAAGTTTTTTTTTTGTTTGGTTTCGTTTGTTCGCCATTCGTTCCATTCGTTCCATTCGTTCCATTCGTTCATTTTGTGAGTTCGCAATATATTCGAAAATTAATTTATTCAAAGAGATTCTACAACGTATTGCGTGTACTTTGTGCTGCTGCGATCGGTTATGAAAAAGAATTACGATGATGATGCGAGCGCTTCGATGACGAGAGGAAAAAATTATTGGTCGTCCTACACCACATTCGAAGCGATTAGTTGAAATGGCACACTTTGGACAGGTCTTGTGCGGTGGCCCTGAACTCGGAGATGAATTCTGTAATTTAATTTCGAGTGTATGACTTGTGGAGAGTAGCTTCACGTTTGGACCTTCTGCGTTCAACGTTCAAATGTTCAAATTTTATCGAGCATCGCGAGAACGATACCCAATACAAACTCAACTCTGAAAGATAAGAAATCGCATGCAAATACGTTTATCTCCAGCGATTCGAATGTTTGAGAATTAGCACAATGAAAAGTGTGTGCGAAGGAAATTGAAAATGATGAAAACCCATGCGACCAAAGAATGCCTTTGTCGACGGAAAATAATTGTTGAATTTCAACGTTGAATGCCTCTTAACATCGAATCAACCATTCAATTCAGCCTGATCGACAAATCATCACGAAACAACCAGCGAGATATTGCGTTTAGTTCAGCTGTTTTTTGTCACTGTGATAATGCTGGCTGCGTAGAATATTGGCTTTCATACAAAATCCACCAATGTACTCCTACAGTCAGTCGCGCAAACGGTCACCACCACACGACCAATTCACACCACATACAAGCCATCGCCAACAGCAACGGCAACCGATAGACCGTATACGCTACGTTGCTGTCGTGCTTCACAGCCTCAGCTCACAATCATTCGCTGTGCAATTACAACCAAAACACACAGCGCGCCGAATATAAATTGGAAAATCATTTGGCATTTGTAATCAGTCTTGTTGATTTTTCCGTAGGATTAACTCAACGGTTTCGAAAAACAGAAACGTCTCTGGGCTTTTATTTCATTTGAAATTATCGTCGATTTTTAACGACAAACGTTTTGTGCTCAACATTGTGACCTCTCGTTCCAGTGTAGTGTTTCGTGAAGGAAATTCTTTTTGTGAAATTTTCGTTTTACATTTTTCTCATTCCAAACAAATCAAAGGTACGCAATTCGCATTTCATCTTGTTGTTATTTCAGTTGGTGATTTTTATTTACAAAATTCAGTCAAATGTAATCAGTCAATTTAAATGTGTCTCTCGTGAAATTATTAAAAAGTCGTAAATTTTTGAAATTCCCTTGGAATTGTCTCGTGACATCGCCTCAGCCATATCGCTGAAACTTGAGACTTGACGTTTTTTTTTTGCGAGAGAACGAAAGAGTCCCAATGGGATTACTAGCAGTGTTTGCCGAGACTAATGAAGGCTCCAAAATGGGTGAAATGGAAAACGCACAAAGTCTCGCGTGAATCTCACAAAACGTCAATCGTATCGTTCTGAGGGAAACGATTACGATTTTTGCATCAAAGTGGACGAATTCACGACACGCACATTTCAAAAGTGTGTTGGTCCTCTTTTATCAGGCAATTAAACGATCGTAAAAATCACGATATCGACACGTTTCCGTGCAACTGATGAATTATGAATTTGAACTTTGCTTGACTTCAATTCAGTTGAGTTTCATCGAGAATGATATGATTCGAGTCTGTGACTCGGTTCGAACTATTTTTAAAAATGAAAAATTAGTAGAATTCGCAATGTCATCGCGAACAGCCAGAGAAACAGCCGCTGGACATGAGGATGATCGATGAAAGCGCTTCTTACCTCAATCAATTGGTCTCTTTGCCAAACGGTCGTAAATCATCACGCAATTCGATTTCCCGAAAATAACGACTATTTTTAGCAGAGATTCTGAATGGAAAGACCATCGGAATCATATTCAATAATTAACTAAATTTTGAGTTCCGCATGTGATGGACGACGATCACCAACATTGACGTCGCACCCGACAAACGTACAGAATTAGCCGATGAAAAATGTGCGAAAAGCGAGAGTGAACTTGTCAAACAAGCCCACAACTCATTCTGAGTTGTGAATTGTTGTGCTGTTCACCTGCACCAGGCAACATTGTTGAACGAAACGAGGCATCCTCCTCGAGTCGCTCATCAATCGTATGACAATTATTTTTATCATCGCGACAATCGGAACCGTTACGAATATGGTTCATGTGCGCGCGCGTGTGCAATATGTGTGAAGGTGTCGAACGTTTGCAGTCAGTGAGAATGCATTTTGTTTTAACAGCTGTATGTTAGTCGCGATAAAATCGTTCATTGTCAAGGTGATATCATTGCTTACCGTACGCGCTCGCTCACATCGTGCTAACAACGTTCATTTGCGATGCGAAAAGCAACCAAAGAATAATAAAGAAAATGCATTGTTTTTCAACGTGAAAATCGACCGTAGCATTGGAGCAAA
>JANSTV010107378.1:0-19173 GCA_027564135.1 Lestremia cinerea
CTAAAAAAATCAAAGAGATATATGCATATATAAATTATGATAATTTTTAAAATTAAATTAAGTAATTACATGAAAAAAGAGAAACAAACAAGAAATGGTTGATTTCTAGTTGTACATTTTATTATTCACCTGGAATATCTCTTGTAAATATTGGAACATCCAGAAAACCAACGGCAAAATATACACATGAATACACACATACACACACACACAAGACACTGCAAAACATACACGGCTAGCGAAATAGCAAGAAGAAAAACGCAAAAAAACATTGAACTAAAACATCCAATTTGAGAGTACAAAATTTCGTTCGATACAATTCGGTTCAGTTGATTTCAATTAAGGTACTTGCCAATCGATAATCAGTAATCCGACAATTGTTTTGAATTAACTTTAATTAATTTCCTTCTTTCTAATTATTAATCATTTTTTAATTATCAATACGATAATGTTTTGGTGGACCAGCGCTGTACATTTCTCATTTCACGAATAACGATATCTCCATTCGGCCCTGTCGCAGTGGCTCGGACGATACAATTTCCATTTCAATTCCATCATTCCCATTCTCCTGATGTGGAATCGGCATTTGGAACGCAGCTGGAATCAATGGCAAGAAAATGTTTGAATAAAATCGATTGGCCATTTGCGAAACGAATTCAAAATGCAAATTTATTTAGTTTAACTGAGGATGTTATTTGGGTCAGTGGATGGGGTTCGGTGGGAAGGGATGCATTCAGCGATGGCATTCCTTGTGAAGCTATTGCTGATGAAAGCCGTGACCCGAAAGATGGGTTCGCATCCGAAATGGAGCAAGAATGTGTAAATAAATATAAATAATTTTTTTTTCTTGGTTTTTGAAAGGCAATTGAAGAATACCTTTCTTTGGAGAAAACATTCAGAATTGAAATGAATCACATCTAAACTCAGCGGTGTCTGCGCTTTGATTGAAAATATTTCCAGTGAAAACAAAAACTTAATTTTTAAAAATAAAAATCTTCTAAATAGTTTTCTAAATTTTTTTTTTCATTTTTCATCATTTTATTATTTCATCATATTATTTCTTTTTGTAATTTTTACAACAATTTGACGCATTGAAAAAAAAGAAGTAGACGAAATTGTTGGAGAATTAAATATTGGTTGAAAAATTCGACGATCAAAATAAATGTCTTAAATTTTTTTCTTTATTTATTCAACTGGGCATCGATCCTTCTTTCCGAATCGTTTTGTTATGGAAGCAATTGGAGCGGATTTTTTTTTCATTTCAACACCCCACATCCACACACGTACACGTACACACACCTCGTGAAGCAAGGATAACACAACTTTCAAAAAGGATTTGTACATATTTTATTATTCAATAAATGTAATTAAAATTAATTTATAAAAAAAAAATTTCTATTTTCTAATATATCATTTTTTTATCATTATAATTGCTACGATTATCATACGATATTGTAAAAAAAAAAAGAAAATTTGCAAAGAAAATTCAGATACAAAATATGAATAAAAGTATAAGATTGATGAAATTGAATCAAATTTAAACAGAATTTCTATTTATTTTTCAATATTTTCTTTGTCGTTGCGTTATGCGAACAATCACCTTTATCCGTCAAATTGGTGATGCCTGATGGTTGTGGGACACCAGTTACCCAGCATATAGCATATAGCATATAGCTTGACCAGTGTGATTGATGCAATGCAACGCAACAAACGATCATATTTCTACCTTCTATCCGTCCGTTAGACCACCAAGGAAATTCGGTGAGATGGAAGGTTCGTAATGGCCACCACTAAGTAGCTGCTCCTGCGGAAATATCGAGACTAGCGTGGTGGAAGTTGAAAATATAAATGAGATTGGAGTATGGAATGTTGTTAGCTGAACTGTGTATTCGCTTCGAAGAGTCCGTATATCAAATCGCCTACTCTTCTGATGAGAATAAAACTAGTAAGCAGACGTATTTCAATTCCACTCCGCAAATAATTTTCGAAATTTTTGAAAAATCAATCGATTTTTTGTGGTTTTTCCAATGGCAGAATCTCAAACGGCGCTCTTTCATCGATTCTCTCATGATATTGTGGGTTGACTTGTGGGTAGGGTCCAAACCGCTGAACAGATCGATGACGCCTATTTCTAGGATGAAAGTCGTCATCTGCGGAACCATTGCAACCGTTCTCACCTTCCCCAAGAGATTCACATCAGGAATAAGTAGAGACGAGTGGGAAGGAATCTATAATTGTCTTTAGAAAATTCGCACAAAAATGTAAGAGCGATTTTGCAATTGCGAACTTGAAAGAGCTCAAAGAACAACGAACGGAGCCGCCATATGATCTCGATCAAAATTGGCTGGAGCTGATGGTTTTTAACGGAGCCGCCAGGTTCCATTTTCAAGCTCAAATTTAAACAATTGGGAACTTCTCGCCGATTACCGAACAAAATGCTGGCATGTTTTCACCCCAGCGGACAAGTTAGCCTGTATCTTTCGCCCAAAAAACTGTTCGAATTTGAGCTGATCTCATCTTACAGACTGAAATGATGATTCCTGAAATACTGATTCCTTGATTTGCTGATATTTCAACTAATCGTTGCCTAGCTGCTGGAGGCCCTTGTACTTCCGCTGGTGAAACTATTCTTTTGACTTCGGCTGACCATTTGCAAGGGAGGGTAGTCCTTTGCAACGTACGCTCTGTGAATTGCAGAGCTAACGTGATTGTTTTCTGCCTTAGCCAGAGTAGAATCGAGTAGAATCATTGTGCGCGAACCGTAGATGGCGATGCGGCGAATCAACACAGCGACACTGTCTGTGCTGGCATTTGAGTTTCGGTTCGAAGCTGAGCATACGGGCGTTATGTGTAGGTTAGGCTCTAACTGGACGTCGCCTGCGGCTTAGCCGTCACCCAATAGGTTCAATTCCAACAAAATAAATATTCAACCGGCCAATTTTCCAATAGAGCTGGATTTCCAAAAGTTATTAGACAACCTTGCGATCATACTATTTGGATAGAGGGAACGGTCTTGTTCAATTCCTCCTCATTCTCTTGCTTCTCTTCTTCAGCCGCCTCGTCGGTTTGGCAGCATCTTGAAGCTTTAATTTGTCAACTAGGATCACTCTTTTCAACTAATTCTTCTCCGTGGTCTTTAGCCATTTACAAATCAAGAGTCGACCAAAAGACTCTTCGTCGTTAAAAAGTACCATTCGAATTTTTCGGGTTCTTCTTGACACTGTTGTACCTAGCTGTATCTATAACTTTTCTTCCTTTAGTGAATTCACAGCAAGCCCGTAAATAGCAACAAGGAATTAATGAAATCAACACTCAATTGAGCATTACCAAATGATAAATTTTCAAAGACATGCACAACAACTAACGAATTACTAACAAAAGCAAATGAAATGAAAAGAATTAGAATTAGAGATTGAAATTAGCTTTCGTGAATGGTTTGGCCCATGGTTTCGACTTTCTTTATGAATGGTTTGTGCTAGCAACCACACGGCTGTGCTGTTTGCACTGCTTGTTGTAAGACTAAGTCTCCCCCAGATTTCCTCGATATTATGCACGTGACGTGACGTCAGACCTCAATTAAAATAAGATAAAACTAGCGAAGGAATGCGACAGAACCAGTCTGTGTCGTGGTGTTGGTGGAAGAGGTTCAGTTCAGTTTTTGTTTATTCCATTAAGTTATTGTTTCAAAATTTTACATTTTAAATTCGGTCTTTCGCTCACTGCATGTGACCCGTTACGTTAATTTTTGATTCGACATTATGCATTAATTTGAGATTTCAGTAAATAGAAGAGGTGGTTTTCCCGCCATATCAAACAAACAAAAGGCGAGAAAATTCGACTTACTTGGCATTGTTTTCTGCATTGTGTGCGAGTTGCGAATATGATAAAGGTTTCCATTTCGTTCCACCGGAGTACTCACTTAATCACAAATACAACAGTTGTGTCACTAAATGCCTTTGCCTCGGTCGCCTCTATTACTGAAAGAGGAATATTCAAGGAATGATTGATCTGATAAGCGTTTATTCATGAATTTACTGATCCGCTCTTGTCTGATTATGAAAATGAAAATTTCGCCCTGAAAGCAAACACTAAATGAAATGGACTTCCGAGATGTTTTCGGAGAAAAAAAACACGGGAAATGCATTGAGGTGAGCTTCTCGTAGAATCGGATGGGTAGTTTTCAGATAATCCAGTTCGGGATACCACCATGTCTCTGCTCTATCATATTTGTTCTTGGTGCTACTGACACGTTGCATTGTTCCACCGTTGAATGTCTTTGTACACACATGCAGGTGCTGTGACAGGGAACTCGATAGATGCATTATGGTTGTAATATTCTCCTCTGACTGAGTCGTTGGGGCGAGTCGTAAAGTCCGGATCACCCCGCTTTTCTGCTTCATCGTGAAAACCGTCTAGTGTCTGGCGAAAGCATTTGCACGGTCCTGCTTGTTCCGTCCAGATTGCGGACACCAAACGGAGACCAAACGGATGCCAAACGGACTACAAATTTCATATGAAAGTCACTCGGACTGAGCCTTGACATTTGCATCGACGGAGAAAAAGTCGTCCGTGTGGCATCCGGTTGGCATCCATGTCGATTTAAAAAAAATTGGAGGGTACAGGAGAAAAAGTGAAAATGCTATAATTATGAGGAGTCGGCGGGCTACTCGAATAACCATATGCCGTCTCCAAACACTTTACTTCTGGTATAGGCTGTTTTCAGTGTAATCAATCATCGCTACACGAAGCCTCAATTGTTTTTCTTCGAGAGTTTCACTTTCATTCAAGAATTTACATATCCGTTCTTGTATATCTTGTCAAATATAAGTGTTTCTAACGTTCATTCGGGGTCTTTCAACAAAACTTGAAATATTCACTTTTATTGCGACTGCGAGTCGATTCGAAAAAAGCGGATCTCGAGCAGAAAACCCAAAAATCGACTAGATGAGTTTCCTGTTCGAGGACTTCAATAAGATGTGCGTTGACTTGAACCGCTTGCAACACCTTTGTGCATCGAGCTCTCTTGCATTGCGGCGTTGATAAATTTCATCTCGATGATCAGTTTTAGCGATTTCGATTTCGTGCAGCAACTTTTCGCGGATGGGTACCATTACGAAGGTGTATTTTTTTTATTAACATTCATTCATTCATAATCGGAATCGCTAAAACTGGTCATCGAGATGAATTTTGTCAACGCCGCAAGGCAAGAGAGCTCGATGCACTCATAACGATTCTATGATTCTCGCGGGCCACATTGAAGCAGAAACATCTGATGACTTAATGTGAAGTTTATCCATTTCGATAGAACATTTCATTGTTCATGTTTTGGACATTGCTCTGACTGAATTTGACGAAAATTATAATGAAATACAGTTCAAGCCAGAGTCCAGTCGGATGCATTCGAATCCATTCATGGCATAGCGCCAGACGTTTGAGTTAACAGCCTACTCGTTCGCGCGGAATGGCTGTCGCTATGCTTTGAATGGATTCGGAATCGGATGTATCCGTGTTTGTGACATTCTCTACGTCTTCCTCTTCCTTTCCGCCGTTGTTTGTTTCTACGCATTTGCTTGCGAAGCTTCGATGCCGATAAATGGCATTCAACATGTCACCACCGCCGCGCTGTCTCCGCCTCAAAACATTGGATGTCTTGTATGACTTTGGTTTTTATAGCCGTTTCATTAGTCACACCACATTGTTGGGTTGTTATGATCACATCACTTTGGGTGATTGCGCTTGCCAATTGTTGTTTCGTTAAGGCACCGTCACCTGTGCAGTGCGGCTGGCATATCCTGACACAGTTTTCCTTCATTTGTATCGCAATAGCGATACCCAACTCTGACTTTGCATTGCCATCGCGAAACTTATTCAGCATCCTAACCGGATATCGTGCTCAAATTAAGAAAATGGAAATAACGACATGGTTTTGAAAGCAAATGATTTTTATGCACTGCATATTGATATTTTTCTTTTCCGGAACCTCTTTGGGAGCTAATAACCCGATGGGGTTGACCGATTCCGATGGTGAAGGGGCCTCAAACCTCAGCTTACGACAAACTCCCAGATTGCAAAATTGTTTTCCAAGAAAATGACTCCGTCTTTTCATCTCTAACGCCGATGACGACCAGAATGAAGAAGGAATGAGTTACATTCGACAAAAATACATTCCAATCTGGTCACAGGACCATTTACCCCTCGAGGGTGTGTCGTCCCAATTACGAGAACCCCATCCTCTCGAAAACACACACACACAGCTCTTCGCTTCCAAATATGTTGGAGAGAGACAATCCCCTTAAAATGTACCGAAATATCCAGAATTCTATTGAATAATAACGAAAATAAGATATGTGAATTTGCGTTTGCTCCATTCAACTGTTCCAAGTTTTTGGGTCTCCTCCAGATACGAGCGAATAATTGACCTCGACCTACATCCAACCGAATGCCAAATTTCCTCTGCGCCATAACTGACCATCGTCTGATATAAACGTGGCCATCAATTCGAACCGAAACACTTACGTATTCACCAAATTACGATTTACGTAAACATTGACAGATCTCAAGAGACACGGAGCGGAATATCATTCGCCTTATTTGTTCTTTTTGCTGTCACGTTATTCACTCAAAGGTCAAATCAATTTTTTTGTCGACTATGAATTCGGGGTTTTCTACGGAAATTCACGTGAATATTCGCCTTTCGAGCAGCACTTCGTTGATGAAAGTGTTCATTTGAATGAAATTCATGTGGAAAATCGCCGTCGAATCGTCGCTTGAAAGCAAAACATCAAAATGAATTTTCTTCGTTATCGTTTGCAGGTTAGTTATCAGCACAAATTCAAATAATGGCACCCGCTGCAGCTTTGGCCCGTGAGAGAGCGCACAGTGACGAAGAGCTTGGCATCAATGCGGTGCTTCTGGGACCACCAGGCAGTGGCAAGGGAACCCAGGTGAGTGCATCGAGTCGCCTCCGTTCGCCTTCACACCTCGATGGGCTTCGACTGTTTCGAATCGTTTCGTTTGACACACAATCAATTGTGCATTTTGAAGGCTCCTCTGTTGAAAGAGAAATACTGTGTGTGCCATCTGTCGACTGGTGATATGCTGCGTGCTGAAATTTCCTCTGGCTCGAAACTCGGCGCCCAACTCAAGCAAGTCATGGATGCCGGCAAGTTGGTGTCCGATGAGCTGGTTGTGGATATGATTGACAGCAACTTGAACAAACCCGAATGCAAGAATGGCTTCCTCTTGGACGGCTTCCCCCGCACAATTCCTCAAGCTGAAAAGGTACCGGTGTTTTTGGTTGTGGACTGGATCTCACCTCGCCAACCATTTATTAATCTCTCCACCGTCGTTTCAATTCCAGCTAGATCAATTGTTGGAGAAACGGAAGTCCGGCTTGGATGCTGTCATTGAATTTGGCATCGATGACAGTCTGCTAGTTCGTCGCATCACCGGCCGTTTGATTCATGTAGCCAGTGGTCGTTCGTATCATGAAGAATTCCATCCACCGAAGGTGACCATGACCGATGATGTAAGTGTTTGAGTGACTTGATCGAGTGGATTTCGAATTTGACCGTCGATAGCTAATCGGTGATTCTTCTTCTTCTTCTTCTTGTTTTCGTTTCTTCATTAGGAAACGGGCGAGCCATTGATTCGTCGCAGCGATGATAACGTGACTGCATTGAAGAAACGCTTGGAAAGTTATCACAAGCAAACGAAACCGTTGGCCGATTACTATGCGCTTAAAGGTCTCCATTACAAAGTGGACGCGGCACAGAGTGCTAATCAAGTGTTTGCCAACATCGATAGCATATTCTTGAAGCAACGCGCTCATCGGTTGGCTGCCCTTTATTGAAATCGTTCGTGTCCGCAATTGCCAAACGAAGTGAAACATCCAGATTTTAGTGCGAATCACCTTTCGTTTTCCTCCTTCGTTTCCGTTCCAGTTTTTCCTTTTCCATCATTTTTTTTTCGATCAGCACATGGATTTTCACAGTGACAATACGATAGCACACGACACACACAATCCCAGATACACAGAACTAAATCGATGCAATGACACAATTGGTGCGATTGCATAGAGAATTCACAAATCAAAGTAGAATAATGTTTGGTGGATGGCCGACCGGCTGGCGGTCTTGCGAATATATTTTTTTTTTGTTGTTGACGATATACCCGAGCCATATCACATGATTGGGTCTCAGGCATACATTCATCGAGAGTGCAATCAGCATTTCAATGTGACGGAGTACAAAAACAAAAAACTAACAAATCGCGTGTATAATGTGAATATTTTAAGAGGATTTATTCGAGCATCCGGATCGAATTGGGGAATGGCTAATTGGGACATTCAATTGCCAATCAATGATGCATAACATTATTCTTGCTACGATCGATCATTCAACATTATTTTTGTGATGAGCCAATATTGCTATCGTAGATGACTAATTCAAATCCAAAATGTTGAGAATCTAATTGTAATAAATGCAGTAGTCGACAGAATAGTCGAGTGTTGATTTCAATTCATTTTGCTTGGGTTTGAGCCCCAAGACGTTGTAGGCTCCATTTGAATTGAGATGCGTTGGGTCCTCGACGCGTTCTGTTCACTTGGGGAAGTTCCCACTCCCCCCTCTCCGGAGTCTGAAACCAGGATTTCTGTCTGACAACTTTGTATTGATATCTCTATCGAAGCAAACATCACCGCTTATATTACCAGAGTTTTGCTGAGCCACAGTTAACTGATTGATGACCAATAATAGCGATACTATCTCGGATTGTTGACTTGTTATGATTCGCCGTTGCACAATTGAAGACAAAACATCATTCAAACGCAGCAGATTATCAAACTCTTGCGGGAATAAATCAGCTCGATTCGAAGATGGTTCATCAGTTTTTTGAGAGCGGTCGCCAAATCAAGTCGTCAATTCAAAGCCAGTGAAAGAAGAGGTGAGCATTGCGAGTCTGTGAATAGAGAACGTCCGGTCGATCTCATCTCTTGAAATCCGACATTTCTCTTTCTCTGACAGGAGCTGAACCATCATGCCGAAGGTCAACGACAACTCACGCAATGAAAACGAGGTAGCTCAACAGTTTTTACGAGACAATTCGAACCTCAAGAAATCGAAAAGTCAGGATGCGATCGTTGAAACCGCGCTCAAAAAGAAGAGTCATCATGCAGCTCGTGAAGATCTGTCGAAATCGGCCGGTCCAGTGATGACGAGTACCCCTAAGAGGAAGGCCTGGATTCTGAATTGAATTTCAAACAACTTTCGTTCCATTCGGTACTTTGTTGCGAAATGAAATAAACGCGGCTGCGATAGAGCAACAGAACTGAGTTTTATTTGGGTTGGGTGATTGAGACAATTCGTGCTGATGGACGGACTTAACACAAGTGCATATTGCGAACAAACTGTGATGACTCGATTGGCGGCCAATCAGCGGCTCATAACTCGGCAGCTTTGGTGATGGTGGAATGGCACAGGGGGCAAGTCAACCGATTGGCTGTTTCCTCGGGGCTGGCGCAATGATGACAGGTTTTGCATTGCCAGCATTCGGTGGGACGCATCAGTGATTTGCCAGAAGCTATAAGAAGAGGGAACGAGATTATTTTTACAGGCAAACTGTTGTTGGTTGTTGCAGCGGCTCACCAATGCACGCGGGGAAATGCGTGCCACAATTCGTGCACGAAGAACACCAAATCGGAACCAAGGCATCACACACGAAGCAGTCTGTGCGATCACTGCGATTGTCGATGGGTTCGTGTTTGGAGAAAATGCCAACGGCCAATTCCTCATACTCGAGGCGACGCTGTTCGGGAATGGCGTCGAGTGACTCCAACTTGATGAACGCTTTCGAACAGGTGCCGAATGAACGGTCGGCGCAACTGGCCAACGCGAGTAAGCAGTAAATGTCCTCCACGTCGAGCACATCCTCGAAGTCACGCAATCGTAGCGAGGTCAAAACGGCGCTGTGCATCAAACCGGATCGAAGTTGCCGTTGTGCCAGCAAAATGAATTGATACGCCTTGGCACAATGCCATATTTGATCCAAGAGTACGGCATCTTCGGGCAAGAGACCCGCAACGACAGAGGCTCGCGAGCCACCCAGCAATGAGACCTGCACCTGGAGGTGCTCCTCGATTAGAAGTCCCGCAAGGACATACAACTTTTTGATTCGCAACATTTCCGTCTTTTTCAGCACTTCGCCTTCGGCCAGTTTGGCCATTAGTCGCGCTGCATCCAAATATCTTCCTGCTTTCCTTTTCAATTCAATCGCTTCGGGTAGTCGGCCCTCCTGCAGAAGCTGAGCGGCATGATTGCCCAGCAGTGCGCTAATTTGCGGCATTTTATATTTTTGGGCCAATTCAACTGCTTGACCCCATTGCTTCAAATTCACGCAGGTGTTCACGGCCGATTTGACATCGCCCAGTTTGAGGAATGCCGTTACTGCTTGATCGCACATACCAACGCTTGCCATCATCTGCCCCAACTTGCCCAGCAGCGGACTCTTTTCCGGCAATTTTCCGATGCAGCCCTCCAACTCGTCGAAATGCTCCAAATGGTACAGCGAATCCATCAAGCCCTCGATGAAATGAGCCTTGTCATAATACTCCTTGGCGCTTTCCCACGAGCGCATGCTCGCAAAATGATGACCGATCTCCTTCCACGCTTGCTCCATCTGCTGATCGGAAATGCCTGGTCCCATTCGGTACAATTGCACCGTGCGGAACCAATCGCACAGCGTTTGTCGCAGTGTAATCGCCACATCACGTCGATCGGCATCGATGTACAATTTCTCGGCCTCATCGAAATCCCCGAAGAATGCAGCGACTTCGGCCTTCTGTAGATTTTCATTGGGAATCGTGCGCAGTCGCTTAATCAATTGGATGCCCGGATAGTTTGTGCATCGCACGAATGCATTCTCAGCTGTTTCCAGATCCAGCGTCTTTAGCGAGGCTTCGGCTAGTAAGCGCCACAGTCGCGGATGCGGATTGTCCTCGATGAATTGCTTACCTTCGACGATACCGACGTGATTGAGCAGTTCCTCGGTGTCGCGCAACGACTTGACGCGCAGCTGCAACAGATGTGCATTTTTATCGGGCACCGCCGGTCCATTAACGATGTCATCCAAGAGTACGCCAGTGATTTCCAAGTCTTCGAAACTGCAGATGTAGCCCGAACAGGAGATTGGCTCTTCGGGGTCAGCGCCACGCATAACATACATCCGGGTCTTCTCCATGAATGCGATCAACTGGGGATTGTCCTTGGCCCAGCACATTGCCCACACGTCTTTCCGTTCGATGCGCCCTACATTCATGGCAGTCGTCGACGCATCCCGACTGTCTATCAGGTCAACGGTGGTTAACACACCGAGCGAATCGATAACGGCCGCTCGACTCGAATTGCTGTTGATGGCCATTTTGTACGGTCGATTCAGGAGAGTATGACGATTCCGCAAGGCAACATTCGGGATTGAATATTCGTTGATCGAACCCGATTCTCGACCCACCAACAGAATCGTCTCGGACATTGTGACGCAGCAGATGGGATCCTTCGTGGAGTTTGTGTTGATTGGCGGCTCGTAGCCAAGCTTGTCCAAATCGTTGATCACCTCTGCCACACCCGATGGCGTCTCGTCAATGTGAAATCGTTTCTCTTTTCTGCCCTTGATGTTGTGCAGCGATGACGCACTCTTTGGCGTGTGGTATTGCCACAGAAGGAAGTGATTCTTCGACGCGATGGTCACGTACTGTGAATTCATCGAGATGAAGTCCGGCTGCAGGTCCGTGTATTTTGAATCAACCGTGGTGCTGATCGAATTGCAGACCAGCAATTGATATTTCTTTTTAGCGAAATTCGTCTCAATCACGATGTTTGGGTCTTTCGAAAGAATATTCAGACTTTCCACAGCGATAACGCAATGGTCACTGCTCGCCGCAATGCCAAGGGGCTTGTCGATTTGCTTGTGATTGCATTGGTTTGAAGTGGTGTCCCAGAACGTTATGACCGCTGTGTCTTTGGAGGTGTCGGCGTTCAGGTAGGTCACCGTTTTGTTGAAGTAACACCACATGTAGTCGGGTCGAATGTTCGCGAAGTAGATGAACGAGTCCACGGCCAAGGCTATGCGCAACGATCGCCCTTCCCACGATAAGGCGGTTATTTCATGTCCGGGAATTTTCAGAGATCGTAAATGCTGGAAATCAAAGACAAAATATCTATCAGAACACTGAAGCACAGCACACCAAGCGACTTCGAACAAAGTTGAACACTGAACGGGCTCTTTTGAACGATTCCAGCCGCCGGTTAGGCTAATCATTTCACCAGCTACCCATTCGTGTCGTATAATTTCCCTCTGAATAATTGATTAGATGTCGCCATTTCACAAAACATTAACAGCAATTGCTACTGATTCTGATCGATTTCGTGAAATGACACATCATTCGTTTTGATTTCGAAACGAAAAACGTCGATCGATAAATGAGTTCAACTTTGAACAGCTTAAATCGATGGAAATGATAAACTTTCGTAACTAACATTTCCATGGGCCGTGTAGAACATCACTTGATTGGTGTCCTTTTCGGAGGAGATTGGCTTCGAGCCGCAAATCGCCAAAATAGTTCCATCGTGATTCCACTTGCAGTCCACTGCTTGCATTTGACAATCGCCGATGATTGGCACTGGAAATCAAACAAACTTCACATCTCACCCGTCGCACGCACACACATCGATTGAATACTCACGGTCATCGTTCTCATTTCGCATTATTTGAAATTTTCCAGTTTCATAGCAGATCGCCAGAGAAGGCCGATTGGATGTGGTCGGGCCATTGAACCAGGCCAGACTAACGACGGATATGCTCCTGGTTGGTCCCAGGCTGACGCATTGCACATTCAGCTTCATCTGTTGAATTGAAACGGAAAATCTGTTCAGAAGTACACGACCCACTCAACTGAACTGAACGCCTACCACAAAACTGCCTTGATTGTCGTACAAATGGCATTCGCCATTCCGCAAATTGAACAGCAACAGTCGACCGTCTGGACTCCATTGGACGCCCGTCAACGGGGTATTCTTGAGTTCCTTGCCCCAAATTCGATTGCCATCCACCGATCCCACAATGATCGCCCCATCCTCGTAAACGATGCAAATTTTCTGACCGTCACCTGTCCACGCCATGCCCTTCACCGTAGATTTCTTGCGATCGTTGGTCATCTCCTCATACCACGAGTCCTTGTAGAGCATCCAAACCGTGATGACACCTTCACGATCCGATGTGGTCAACTTCTGTTGAGTGTCATTCCACACGACCACATTCACAGCAGCCTTGTGCCCTTCCAGCGTTTGATTCATCGACAAATTGCTCGGTGCCGCCATTCCCGAACGGTTTTGTGTTAACGCATTCGAAACCTGTTCCAATTTCAACACTTTCACCAAGCCATCCTCTCCGCCGACCGCGATATACCCCTGGTCTTTGTTCCATGATATGCAGTTCAATCGAGTATTGTTCGGGATCGCGATCTGAAAGAGTCGACAATGCACTGAAATGATCGTCAGTCGTTTTGAGATTGATGCGAATTCACCTTTTTGCTCAAATACACAAACATCGTGACGATATATCGACTCGGATTTCATCAATCCGCCAAGAAAATGTTGGAAAGTACTCAGCAGCTTGTTGTGTGTTTCAATGACAGATGGTCGTCCAACTCCATGTTACGAAGACGAAAAGAACCAAACAAACGCAAAATACGTGAAAGATGCAGGTAACACAACGGCACAGGTGAAGCGTGAACAACAACAAGAATGAAATTCTGATTGGTTTGTTGGTATGCCATCAGGTAACCATGGAAACATAGCAGCAAACGGAACGCGCTCTGTTGAAAAGCCGCACCGAACGGCGCAGCGATGTAAACAAGATCACTCAATGACATGGTCAAGGTCATCGATGGGGTTAATGGAAATGAATGACTCAAAAATCGTTTTTATTCTATTTATTTTCATATCGCTTTCGTAAAAAATAAAAAAATTGGAAAAAGGCCAAACCACCACAAATTATTTCGAATCGATGGCATTTTGGACGGAAGTTCGAAGAAGGGAGATGACTTCCTTCTGGTTGGCGGCTCGAATGATTCCAGTTCCGGAAACAATCATATTGGCACCGGCCTGCAATAAACGTGAAAGGAAACGTCAGTTTGTGAGAGGGGTGGGAGAGCGAGGAAAAGGGGAGGGGAGTTGATATTACCTTGGCACATTGATGAATATTGTCGGGGCCCACCCCACCATCCACCTCAATATCCAACTCTGGATAGTTCTCTCGCAGCCACTGAACCTTTGCCATTTGATCAGCCATGAACTTTTGTCCTCCAAAACCGGGCTCAACGGTCATCACGAGAACCATGTCAGCGATTGGAATGTATTGAGCGACGGTTTGAACATCCGTGCCGGGTTTCAGTGCGAGACCGACCTTCATACCGGCTTCCTTGATTTTCCGGCAAATGTCATCGACTTGGTCTAGCACGGGCTCGATATGGAATGTGTATTGGTCGACTCCGGCATCGGCCATGCTTTCGACCCACTGTTGTGGCTTCGCCACCATCATGTGGGTCTCGAAAAAGGCATTCTTTTGAAAGGAGACAAATCGCATTAAAATCCAGGAGTCTGACATGACATTTGCCTTACTTTGACTTTCGCTCGGAGACACTTCACAACAGGATGTCCGAATGTTAGGTTAGGAACGAAGCAACCATCCATCACATCCAAATGGAGATAATCGGCTCCGTTGTCCAGTAATTTCTGCGATTCATCGTACAATTGCGACAAATCCGCATTCAATACTGACGGACCGATTTTCGCTTTCAAACTCATTTTGTTTGTACGCTTCGATGATTGTTGCGCTGCGACGAGAACGTCTAGAATTCACTTCGGCACACACGAACTTTCACTGCGATTTGGGCAAATGCAGCAAGTGGTTTCTAATCTAACAAACGTCTCGCATCAGTCGTGACCTGAATGACCGAATCGAATGAGCTTTGATAATACCGAATGCAGTTACGTAGAAACGTATCGATGAATCTACGTACGTTTCGCGATTGTCAAACATTCAACGAACTTAACCTCGAAAATTTGCTTGTCATTTGGATTTACGTGTCAACAAATCGGCAACATTGAATTTTTCTCTGGGTAAAATGAACAGAATATTCGATAAATTCTCAATTTGGTTGTGCCTGACGGTGTTCGTGGCGATCGTTACTGAGGCGAAATCCGACGAAGCCACCAAACCGGACTGGACGAAGAAGGACATCCGTGATTACAATGACGCCGACATGGAGCGACTGCTCGACCAATGGACCGTAAGCTACTCCGTCTTTGTTTCGCAAAGCGGCCATTCATTTGAAACTCTCTCGCTGACAGCAAGACGATGAACCACTTGAGCCCGAGGATTTGCCCGAACATGAACGGCCTTCACCCCAAATCGATATGTCAAAGGTGGACATGTCGAATCCGGAAAATCTCCTGAAGTTGACGAAGAAAGGTCGAACTTTGATGACATTCGTGAATGTTTCCGGCAAACCGACAAAACAGGAAGCCGAAGATATCACAAAGATTTGGCAAACAGGCCTTTGGAATGCCAACATTCAAGCTGAACGGTACATGATCGATGACAATCGAGCGATATTCATGTTTAAGGACGGCGCACAGGCCTGGGAAGCAAAGGAATTCTTAATCGAACAAGATCGCTGTGAAAGTGTTTCGATTGAGAACAAAGTCTACGATGGCAAAGGCAAAACCGAAGCAGCTTCCGACCGTGATGAACTTTAGAGCGATGGCTCTCCAATGCTTCTGTTTGTACATTTCGTGACTCGAGTCTCGAGTAAGATTACTCAATAAAAACTGAACTGATCAAATTTTTCTTTGAAATAAATGAATCTCATTTTTCGTCGAGACTTTCAACGGCTTTCCTTCAATTTTGTGGAATGGGCAAGGACCCGCTGGATGTCAACATTTGACAACGGCGACAATGACAACAACAAAGGCAAGGCCAAACAATAACTAGCTGCGCATCACTGCGTTGCCATTAGAACGTACGTAAATTCACGCAACAAATCGGAGAGTTTGCACGCATGTCGTCGTCATTGAACAATATGAACGCGCAACCAATGATAACATGTAGTAGACACAGTTCAACACAAACATTTGACAGTCGAAGTGGCTCTCGTCGGTGTGCCTGACTGTGTCTGTGTGTATGTGCGTTCAGCGTGTGTATTGAAAGTGAAACACGAAAAAGTCGAATGGAAACGACGACAAAAAAAACGAGAAGAAAAAGAATTGAAAAAAAGTCATAAAATTGCGTCGCTCTAAGTGTGTTTCAGTGTCGATCAGAAGCACACACCAACAGTAACGAAATCGCGGGGCAAAAAGAACATTTTGTGTTGGATTGTCACAGTGGAAAAATCAAAGACATCGTTTATGGCAAGAAGACGATCGATTTGTGGAATTGCATGTGTTGTTTTGGGCCGAAAAGCTGCTGTCGAGACAATCGACGAGTGACTGGTGACTCGATAGACGACAGTGAAAACATTCAGCGGGAAGGAAAAAGTGATTTCAATACATTTGGTGGAGTTAGACGGACGGCGATGATGAAATCATCATTCACAAGTGGAAACAACATTTTTTTTTGATGAGAAAAAGCAAAACGAATAAAAGAGAAACAACAAATTGTGTGAATTTGGCTAGTTGGCCGAGTGATTAAAACCCGTTCGTATTTGGTCATTCATTTCGGTGTGGTCGCCGAACGTTGTGTGACAATCATTTTCCGAGGAAAGTAGCCGAGAGCATCAACTGATTGTCGAAAATGGTTTTCGAAAGCATTGTCACCGATTTGATGAATCGCTTTCTGGGCGATTTCATTGAGAACTTGGACAAGAAACAACTGAACATTGGCATATGGGGAGGTGAGTGTCTGTTGACCTATTTTGAGATGAATGGAGAGGCGTTTTGCCGGGCAGCGCGTGTTGAATTTTGAAAATAACCGAAATTTCGAGCGACATCAACAATTTTAATGTTCGCGGCACTTGTTGTGAATGCAAATTGACATGTGTTTTCCTCCATCGGCATAGCGTAAACAATCTGATAAGCTTATCGCAACGGTGAGACCAATTGTTCGAAGCGCCTCGCTCAAATGCGGCGTCACACCATCAATAATGGTTCGTCGCAATTGCTGGTCAATCGCAGTAATCCGGGCTTTCACCAGATAATCCAGAGAGCGACATGCCGCTCTATCGCCATTTGACACGATTTTGGCCGTGGTTTGAGCCGATGCAACAATTTCTGATGCAAAATGAACGGCCAACCAGTTGTTCGATCACTCATCGGCAGAGAACACACCCGCATTTCAGCGGCAAACGCGCATCACCGATTCCCGAACGATCATTCGTTCGTTTAAATTTAACATAACCGTTTCAACCTTGAACGAAATATCTACTTTTTTTCCTCCTCTTCATCAGCGTGTTTTTTCTTCTTTCGCAATGATTTCTTGCTCAAAATTTTCGCTTGTTTTTCATTTTCCGAAACGAATTTGATTTGCATCGATTCGGAACAATGGGCTAAATGTCAATTGTTAGATACGCAACGTGGATTCGATGAAAAATTCCCTTTGACGTGGAATCCAGTCGGTTTCAAACAGCTATCGAGCGACATTCGTTGTGGCTATTGTTGTCAAACAAACGCTTTGCCGGAGATCTTATTTCCGACCAGCGCCGACCATGACATCACACGAGTGGCCGTTGAGAGTATTTGTTATCGCGCATTGAAATTTGATTCGACTACGTGCACAACAACATGGTAAATTGATAGTCGAACATTGAATGGCTTTCAGCCAGTGCACAATGGCCAACGGCTGGGCGCGAAGGTATTGGCGAGCATTACGTCATTTCGGATTCCAAGCAAAGCCAGTTTTTTTAATGAAATTTTTATTCAAATTCATGCTTCGGTTGAGGTTAACGGAAGGGGAACTTGCGGGCAGATGCGTGTATCGCGTACGAATGGCCTATCCATTTCTTTTCTTCTGTGTATTTTTAGCGAGCGTTTTTTGTTTTTAATACGATCACTCTGAACTCTCGACCTAGGCCATTTATTCGATGATGCTATCAATTTGAATCGATTCCATTCGAATTGCGTTCGCTCACGAATGACCGTCCCGCATAATTGAATCTTTGCTCGATGGGGATTGGAATTGAATTACAAGAATAACGGGACTGAGTTGGTCGTGTGGATGTGTGAATGTATTTAATCGGATTGCAGACGTCGCGACAGCGAAAATAGCGTCTCAGTGCGGACTCCGGACAGACGATATTCACCGCAAGAAACCAACGATGTCGCATCAGCATAATGTCAATAAATGAGAATGCGTTTGAACGCCGAACCACAAACACACGTCACATGCATTCGATGGAGAATGCAATGTTTGATCGACAGACTTTCAAATACCGACCGAATGCACGATTGATGGTTCTTTTTTGTCTGAACGCGAATTATTTCAAGCGAGTGCTAAGCACCAGTCACTCGTTCGCCAATTGATGGGCCTCGGTGCTGGCGTTATCAATGCAATAATTAACATGTTCGGATGTCATGGTTCTATTTTTATTGCAATCTCGAATGAATGAAATGGAATGCTTCGCGGAGCCGCTGAGGGAGTGGTTCACATATGGCGGGGCGTTAACCAGCGATGTGACCCAGATTATCTTTTATGGTTGGATGTCACTGTGATTTGAGTGGAGATTCTCCAGCCGCGTTCGACTGGAATGAAAATGATGACCTCTGTGATTTCAAACCCATTTCAGGTGATGTCATTTTGAAGAATCTTCAACTGAAGCAAAGTGCTTTGAAGGAGTTGGATCTTCCAGTACAAACTATCTACGGGCAATTAGGTGAGTTTGTCGGAAATGAAAGGGGGTTATCTAGGAAATCTAATTGGAATTTCGTTCGTAGGAAAACTCGTGTTGAAAATCCCTTGGAAGAACCTGTACAGTCTCCCAGTTGAGGCCGATGTGGAAGATCTATATTTGCTGGTAGCTCCGAATGCAGCTGTCAGTTATGACGAGGAGAAACAACGAAAATCTGAGCTGGACGTGAAAAAAGGGGAATTGCTTAAAGTCGATGAGGCGAAGAAACGTGAATTGGA
>JANSTV010107489.1:0-19169 GCA_027564135.1 Lestremia cinerea
ATATTCGTCTTTCAGCAATAGACGATGAAATTTTTCTTCGTTCATTTTCCATTCTTCCATTTTTGTTTTTCTTCTCTGCTTTTTTCTTTCATTCCGTTTTTCCGATTTTCCGAATTTCCATTTTCCGTCTTTCCATTTTCTAATACTCTGTTTTTCCTCTTTTCCGATTTTCCCAATTTTCCCAAATTTCATTTCTTATGCGTTGCCGCATCGGTCACAACATTTCCATTCTACTGCCCAATGCGGGGGGCGGCCAGTTCGTCAATCGGAAAAGCATCAATTGCGAGTTCCGCGAGAGCGAAAGGCGATGGGAAATTCTGCGAAAATCAGCAGAGTCAATGCCGAGTGGTTCGTTGGATCGTTGGATCGTTGCTCGATCGTTCGAAATGCACTGAAATCATGCGAAAAAGCTGAAAATTGAAATCGACTACTCACTGTCAATAGCCCGCTCAGTAGTTGATGGCTTCTTCTCTGATTGAGATGATTCTTGTGTTTGTTGTTGTTGTTGTTGTTGCTGTGATGAAGTTGTTGTGGTTGTCGTAGCGGTAGTATTTGTAGATGTTACGGTTGATTGTTGCTGCTGATTTGAAGACATTTTTACGCCGCAATAATAATAATAATTTTTCGACACACCGCACACGCGGAACTTGATATGAAATGAATGAGTGTGGGTGTGGTGAACGTGTGTTGCTGTCTTTTATTTATCTTTTATTTCTTTCTCTCTTTCTTCTTCCTTTCTTTTATTTTGATTTCCTTTTTTTGCGGAATAATTTCTTTCGGTTCTGTTGCTCGGTTTGGCCAATATCAGTAAGCAGTTCGGGGCCAATCTAGTATTATCTACTGATTTTTCAAAGAAAATTTCTTATTAGAATATCGCAAATGACGGAAAGTAATATCAATAATGGCGGTGGTGGTAATGATAGCAAAACAACCTTACACACACACACACACACACGTTGCGCACTTTATAAACACACAGATTCTCACACATTTACCGCAGAAGAAATGAACAAATGTTATGGCAATATTGCAAGTGGCGTTTCTCAATAGCACAACAGTATGTGTGGCGAACGTCCAAAAATAATCAAAATGAACAAAAAAAAAAAACCCAAAAAGTTTAGAGTGAAATACCAGCAAATCCCTTTACTGCACTGTTATCACCACCATCACCACCACCACCATCACCACCACCAACACCGAAGCAGCGCACAATGATTAATAATGTTATTATTATTATATATTATTATTATTATTATTATTTATTATTATTATTAATCGCTATCACTTTTCTCGCACTGTTGTTGTTTCACTTGCGCTGGCAAGGATTTGATTTGGCGAAAGCGATTTTCAAATTTCCGCTTGCCCAATTTTCAGGACTCGCTTTGCCCAACGGTGAATTTATTTCGGTTTCGGATAAGAATCGTTTTGACTTTCCGTTTTTCGACGTTTTTCGACTTTTTTCTAATACGATTTTTTTTTTTTGCCGTTTTCTTTTCTCGGTTGCTCCGTTGCGTTTCGTACAACTGAATCAACTTATTTTAATCTACCTGCAAATGTAATTTTAGACTTTATATTAATACATTTCAATAATGACAAACACTTTTTGCAGAAAATGAATTCATAGATTTTAATACAGGTGCTTGATTTCAGAAGACGAAAAGAGCACTTAGTTCAGTGGCAACGTGAAAAATGAAAATTTATTCAATCGTTTTTTTTTCTCTGCTTCTTTCCCTTTTCCACCTCTGTGGCCTTTCGGATAATTTCGCTACGAATTTTATCACTGAATAATCCGAATGTGTGATACCAAATTCACCTCTCAAAGCGCTTCTGTCGAGTTGAAATTTTCAATAATTCGACACCAGAATATCCAGAAAATAAAACAGTTGATAATTTTCTTGTAAAGCACTCAAATGAAGCAGCAGCTAAAATGTTATGTCAAAAACTGGCAAGCAGAAGAGAAACAATTTAGTAATGAAAATGTGAGAATTTCTCCTATACTGGAACGCGAGTGAATGTCAATAGTGCGAGAGACGGTTGCTGAGAACGAGCAGTGAGAATGCCATGCGAACGCTGACCAAGAGATTTCGTTTCGTATCGGATTCGAATAAGGCTTTTCGGTCAATGCAGCGAACATTCACTTTGGAAAACACTTGTTTTGCGAGTCTGTTTCGGTCGTGCACGGCCCGACAGACACATACACTTTGCTTCTGAAATGACGGCTGTGATTTTTTCAGGTGCGTTCGCTCACCATTTCAGCGAGACCAGAGACGAGAAACGTACAATTCGCTGACAAATGTCATCCAAATCGGGTTCATGAAGTGAATTTCGTAATCGAGCGTTGCCAGAAGAAGACAGATGACGAACTGAACAAACACAGCTCGCGCTCAGCAGTGCTCGGTCTATTCGGAATGGTCTCTTGAACAAGTCTGCGTGAGAAATACGTGAAGAGAGCACACGAGCATGTCGAGTGAATGTGAATGTTATGTCGCTCTCTCGCACTGTCACACTCTCCCGCACTCTCCCGTACACTCCCTCTCTCTCTCTCTCTCTCTCTCTCTCTCTCTCTCTCTCGCTCTCTCCCTCTCTCTCTCTCTCTCTCTCTCTCCGCAGCAGTTATAAATAAGTACAATGCATTTTTTCCTTGAATCTCTTTCCTCCACTTTGCACATCAAAATCCAAATCCAAATATAAATTATTAATTACTCTTCGCTCCGAAGACGAGAAATCTAAATCGCATAAATTTTTATCATTTCGAAACAGAAGATGGCGAAATGCATCTAGCACTGGCTCGTTCGTGTTCCAACCAATTGTCATTGCTCATCGGTATTCCTCCTCTATCGGTTGTGGTGCCAACGGTGAACCGAATGTAAAATGATATGGCACGAGCGAAAATGATAGCCAGTGAAAATGGTGGCCGAGTTGACAGCAAAACGAAAAAAACACAACAAAAACAACAAAAACAAAAAGCAAACAGCAATAAATCGAAAACTATGCAAGAGACACTCGATATCTTGCTTTGAGAACATGTTGCAAAACAAACATTGATAATTGAAAATTGAACGCCAACCATTCACCGTGATGTTATCTCCTCGGAAATAGGTTTCTCGCCGGAAACTATGCTAAACGAATGCGGACACATACTTTGGGGCGATCTCGCAATGCAAAATGGCATGTGATAGGTTTTGCCTCGGCACGACTCTCAATTGAATGAATTAAATGTATATACCATTTCATCTCGGCCGCGGCAAGCAGTCGAAATCGGTGCAAAACCGAAGCTGAAACGGCGATTGATTGGCATCAATTTCGAACTGAGTTCAATTGCAGTTATTTGCGCGAGACAAATCAATGAATTGTCGTGAAATTCGTCGATTGGAATCGAAGTAAGGACTCTTCATCGAAACTGGGCGCGTTGGGACGAATGGAGTTCTGTTGTTTGAATTTGGGGCAACTCGACTCGGAATCGATTGGATTCTGCGGATGAACATCAAGTCTGCAACTACTTGTTCGTCCTATCAAAGGGATCCCAGTCGTCACGCGGGATCTCCATCGTAAAAGTCTTTGCCAATGAACCTATCCGGAATATTTGAAATGCGGTCGCACAGGCCAAAATTACTGGACTTGGGAATTGCCATCAACATAACACAAGCAAATCGCGGCCAAGACATTTGCGAACCACAAGCCATGGTTTCGCTTTCATCATCAGCAACGGCAGCCACCCTAAAAACCCTTTTCGTTTACCAAAACTTCGGCGACACTTTTGGCCAAAAGCAACATTAGGGCTTCAGTGAACTGGAAGTCACCTTCACATAATGCGGTTCCATTAAAACGGGGAAGAGAGAGAGAGAGAGTTTCATCTGAATGAAAAGATCCCCCATTGAACGAAATGTACAGCACTTTGCTCGCATTCTCCACCACACCGCCCCACATCATCCATCAAATCGGCGTTTCAAAGAATTTTCTCGTCGAACCGATGCCATTTTCGGTACGATGGTGTCCCATTTGGTCACAAACATTATTTTTTTTTTTTTTGGAGAAATCCATCAATTAGTTAGCCCAACGAAATGGCATCCTCTCAAACGATGGCCATTCAGAGTCACTTGCCTCATTCGAATTTTGCGTAAACGCTCGATTCGAATGAAACTCGATACAATTCGCTTTTCTCGTCTAATTATTTCTCTTTCGACCGCGAAAATCCGCACTGGAAATGATTCCTGAAGCACTTGTGTGTTGACATCAATCACGTTGACTGGCAGGGGGGTGTTATGTTTTTTTTTAGATTAAGAATAAGTGTGAACTCACTCTGAACTCTGAACAAATTGTTTTATTTTATTTTTTTGTTGTTTTTTTCTTTCTGAAATGAGTTTTTCCCTTTCGTTACCATCCGAAACTAACAGATGTTTGTCGATCCGCTTCTACTCCATTTAATTCGTGGACGAGAGACAATGAACTATCTTTGAAAGAATTTCCAATGAATTTTGCCACTTAAAATAATATTGTTGGTCGTTTCGAATATATTTTCTTCCGTAAAAATTTCGACAATGATGTGAATCAATAACAATGGCTATCGCGGATAGCGCACGCACAATTACTTCTAGATACATGCCATTGCTGGCACTCACACACGAAAGAGATTCAGTTGCGCGTGTGTGTGAGTGTGTATGGGTGTGTGTGTATGAGTGTGTGTGAGTGTTTGTAAGTGTGTGCGTGTGTGTGGCGGTTCAGTTGAAAGCACCGTATGAGCAACATTAAGGGTGACTTGTGCTCATTCACATTGCTGGCTCGCTTCCATCGAAATGCACTGGTCGAATTGGTGCCAGAGTCATTCTTCCGGCTTCCATGGACTTGTTTGCTTCGTGTAAATTGCTATTTATGAGCTTGCTGTCGTCCATTTGACGACCGTCTTTCTAGGGTGTGACAATTTTAGGATTCGTCTGTTTGGGAGCTTGGGAGTTTCCGAAGGCATGGCTTTCAAAGAATCCCCCACAGCTGATGGCGACCGAGAATTGAATGTAGTTGTGAGGGCAATGCGATTGAAAGTAGATGCGAATCGCTATCGAGCTCCAAACGCGGATGTCATTTGGAAGTCGTTTCTTCTACTTCTTCTTCTTCTGCTTTTTTACCCATCTCGGTTCTGTTACAACGAAGGTGGAAGCAGCAAAAAAGGTGCGAGGGAAAAAATCACAGTCAGAGCCGTTACTGCCGTAGCCAATCCGACCAAACAGTGTACGGTTATTAATTCATCAATTCATTGTTGTGATACCCATGATGATTGACAACAAGGTCAAAGCAACCTGGTCAAAGTTACAATGCCAGTTTGTTCGTTTGCTCGCTCGGTCGAATCATGCTGGTAGGCCACCGATCGTTTTGCCAAAAATTGATTTCGTTTGTAATCTTCTAATGTCCGTGACGAATCGATTCAGGTAGCAATCCGCCAACGGTTGCCGTAACCAAAGGCCAATGCTAATGCGTCGCATTGGCTGATGGGTTTGTTATGCTTGATGCATGTCACCTACGGACAGACCCATTCAAATGTAAATTCATGACGTGGTCCATCATCCCACAGATCGGGAAACGAACAACTTGTTGTGATTGTGATCGCGTCCGCACGACCAGACCAAACAACGCAGCCAAACATCGAGGAACGAACAAAAAAACAACAAAAACAAACTACAACAACAAGAGCAAATCGAATGACACCAACAGAGCTAATGACAGGATATTACTGCCCCGAAATTTGTGTTTAATCGATCGATAGGCGGACTCGGGCTCCAATTACGTTCTGGAGAACACGATGAGCGAGCGCTACGCTCCAAAGAGTCTGGAAGAGATCGAGCACCAAGATTGCGTGTCGGTGTCGCTTCGTGATCTCTCGAGGTGCTGATGCCTCTGAGGGATACGAGTGTCAACACTCGTCACCATTTTCGATGTTTTTTCGCACTGAAATCCGATGAGATGGCGGATTTCATGAAACAAATCCATAGCCAATATCGGCTGCTCAGCTGTCAGATGTGTGATTTACGGCAATAACTGTATCGCATGATGTGAAGATGAAGGCGATTCCAAATTGATAGCAATAATAATAACATGTAATAATAATGATGACAGCAGCAACGCCAGTGAATGACAAAAGAACGGCAACGGGGAAAAGGCCGAAATGGAAAAGAAGAAGAAGAAGAAGAAATGGATTTGTTTCAAAACGATAAATCGCACACGATGCTCAACTGATTTCGTCTAAAACGTTATTAATGTCTCACTATTGAGTATTGAAACGACTAATGGCATGCCATTACAAAATTTCGTTCATTGCGCATGCACCAAACATAGGCAAGTGAAGGCAACCGCAAACAAACGATCAGCATACAACCGAGTTTTATATTATTCTAAATAATACATGTAACAGCGACTCGTGCACGAACGCAGAGTCTCACCAAAGCACAAGTACAACGACAAAACGAAAAATGTTAATGTTTGTCGATAACAACATTTAGATTATTTGTCTTGACAGTTCGTTTCAAGCATTCAATCAACTTGGGCCAGAGTCACTCGCACGAATCCGGATTCGCGTCGGAATTGAACCAAATAAAAACAAGCAATAATATCACGTTTGTAAACAGACCGTTTCCGAATCAAAGCTGGTGGCGTTCGTTGGCTGCATCGCGAGGAGGTGTCAGAGTTGAGCGTCGGCCAAAAATTACAAATTTTTAAGGCAATTTTGTGGAAACAAGTTTGATTTTTCGTATCGAGTTGTGAACAACAACAGAGGCGTCACCCCGAAGACTCATTTCCGTAAACAAATCACTGGGAATGCCAGCGCGGTGAATAATTCTCCTCGAATTAAGAGCACACAAATGACAGATCGGAAGTGAAACGAGCGAATTAATTTGCAAACAATGAAATAGAAGGAAAACAGAAGATTGTCGATCGACGGAATAACAGCAGCAGTGACAGCCAGCCAGCCAGTCAACGCAAGGCTCTTCAGCCGACACCAAGACAGAGCCGACCCATTACAAAAGCCACAATGGCTTTCCACCAATCTCCTTCGCAGCGCTTCAGCTCGGCAAACAGCATATCGTCGAGCGCCGCACCAGATAATCCTCAAGCGAACAACGTTGATGAGGACGACGAGGTAATAACTTTTGAAGAATTATTGTCATCATTATTATTGCCGAGCAATGGCACAGTTTCGTTTTCCTTTTTTTTTTTTTTTTGAATTTGACTTGTCGCAATGCCGAAACATTGTTCAGTCCCCCGCGCTCCGTGCCAGGCAAGGCTAGGCAAGGCAGTGCAAGGCAAGGCACATTTTCTCGATAAGTCAACGCGAAATTCAAGTTTCAACTTTCGAAAGCCTTCCAGTTTTTTTTCGCTTTTTATTTCTCTCCATTTTCAACACCATTTCAAAGGCGGTTGTTTTTTCTGTCAATTCATTCCATTTCATTGCGTTGCCTTGTCTTGCCTTGCATTCGACCGCATTCAATGCAATGCGCTAAACATTGCACGTGCATTTTTCGACGTCCGCACCGCACATGAGGCACCGCAAGAATCCCATTTCGGCTCGTTTTTTTTCTGCTGTTCTCCTCAATTATGCAATCAGTTCAAGATCTTATCGATTTAAAAGCCATTGCTTTGAATATCATCTGGAATTCAGCTGGAAATGTTCCCTCAATTTATTATTTACATTTCCCGTTCATGCGACTGCAGGCATTTATGAAAATTGGTCGGTGCCTGCGTCACTTGTTATGATTGCTTCTGAGTGGCGTCGGCCAGGAGAGAAGTGGTGAAGCGAAAAGCGAGGAAGAAGAAAAAGCAATAAAAATTCGACGATTATTCAAAACAAAGGTTTTGCATTTCCGATGCAAGTCACGGAGCCGCCCCGATCCGGTTCGACTCATTCCCTCGTCCGACGGCGCGCACTCGACAATTCGTTTTCGATGTGATGTACCTTAAGCTAATCCATCATCATCACGTTACGTTAACGGAGCACCGTTTCCACTCATTATTCATTCAGACGAAATGTTAACGCACGATGAATTGCGTTGATAAGCAACACAAAGCTGAGCAAACAAGCGTCAAAGTCAACGAAAACAGGGCAATTTGTGGAAACACACCCAAAATTATCCGAGAATTTTTCTGATCGATTCGAAATTCGTTTCGTAATTAGCTTGCATTGACGTGGCTCCGGGATTGATAAACAGTTTCACCTGAGCCGGACTCTGGTCCTTTGTTCCGTCCATTTGACGGTCGCGGTCTCGTGCCAGTTTATTCATTCGTGAAACCCACAACGATCCCTCCCTCCCTCCCTCCTACACTTCCTACAATTATCGCTTCATTCAGAATATCGAATGCTGCAGTAAAATCGAACGTGAATCGGAATGCTCTCTGCCGAATTAGCGACACGCAATGTTGCGCGGCGGCGCCGAGAGGACACCTCTGGTGCGGGCATTTCATCCGAGCGCGAACTGCAACGAGATTCCGAGTTGTAAATCACCGTCAGCAAAGTGTACCGTTCACCCAATTATTATCCAATTAGTGTTCATTATGGCGGCTTGCGAAGCGACCAGAGTTCAAAACATGAACATTTCAACCCGAACGATTCAGATATGAATAGCTAATTGCAAATTATTTTATTCCATTGGATTGCAGAACTGATATCTGATTGTTGTGAATGAATTTGTTTGAGAGTTTTCCAGGGTCATATTCAAATGCGGGACAGCAATGAAAAGTGTAATCAAAAAATGATCGAACGAATTGATTTGCGTCAATGATGTTTAGCAACCCAGATGCAGTAGTCTGTTCGTTTCTGTTTCAAATAGATCGTTTACAGTTCGATACACGTCGTTTTATCGCTGACACAGAGACCCTTTGATCGCTCGCCGTGCACTTCGACATCGCCGCGAATTGTCGTTGAACATTGATGCTGTCACTACAATCAATGTTTGACAGCGTGATGAATGGCCTCGCATGATTTCTTGTCTGAACTCATTTCCATTTTTCGATCGCGATACGCAATATTATCTCCCAATTTCCACGATCGCGATTCATTGATCGCTCCGGGCTGAACCGGCTCAGCAACGATTGAATGGACATCCAGAATGAACGAGTTTCGGGGCACGTCCCGTGACTCCAAGGCTCGAAACCGATCCAGATGTGATGCGCATTGCAGTTGAGCTGCCGGACGCAGCTATTCCTCATTTGGTTCGACAATCTGCAAAGTGTTTCAAAAACGGCGGAAAATCGATAAAACACTTGACAAATCAAATTAACATCGAGACGGTGCTTAGCCATCATTATACAATTATGCAAGCGATTGCTTACGCGTATGGCTCGTGCAAGAGACGGCCTGCGATCGATCGCCGTCAAATCTGTTTCAATGTTGAAATGGTGAATTGGAATGAGGCGCGAACGGAATAAGCGAACGGCAACAACTCGCAACAATCCACATTTAAAGCGTTTCGGGGAGCGTTTTCCTCGCTCGTCGTGGAGAACCCCCAAAACGACGCGAACGAAGAATTTTTAGATTGGAGGAAACCACACAAGTTGCATTACAGCCAGCCCCGTTCCGCCAACAGTGCGAGGAAACCATTGCAAAGAGCGCTTCAATTACTTCCAACGCTCGATGGCACCCACGCGGCCAGCCCCCAACCATTCAAAGTCGTTTCGGGACGACATTCCGCGTCGTGATGGCAATCCGGCCACCATGGCTGCGCTTCCCCATCGGTGTTCTGATCACCGCTGTTTCCGATTCGTTTTGTTTTGAAGCAACATTCAGAACTCGTTTTAATCGTGCGCCTATCAATTACGTAAAGGAGTATACGCGTGCGCGACTGTGCAACAGCTCGCGTGGCTACGTTTACAACCGGTCACCGCTCGACGGCAATTATCTTGATAAATGCTTGATAATTGGTGGAAATTGCTGCGGAGCACCATACGGCTTACATTCTGCTGAAATTTTGATTGCCGTCGATCAGCGATTATCGATTTCGTTTAAAAACCTGTGAGAAGACACAGCATTTAGTCGGCTTGGCGGAATGCGCACTTGACAAGTGGTCGACGACGACAACGACGACGACGACGAATGGCGTCTTGCCGATGGACTGAGTTGATCGGTGCGCCCATGGTTTGGCCTTTCAATCGAATTTTCGGCATTATTCAGCTCGATCAATGTTTCAAGACGGATCGAAATCTGTGAGTTGAGCACAACTGCACGAAGCACGTCGATTGCGTAATAATAATTTGATTTGATATTCATTGCGCCGCATGCTTTGGTCAATCAATGCAATCGCTTTCGATTTGTGCGTTGCAAGCACTTGTAATCCGTTTTTATTATTCTATTTCGCAACTGCGCTGAAACAGATTTCCGATTTGAAATGAGACAATTATCAAAAGCAGAAAATGTATGGCATTCGCGAACAGTGCCGGGGGAATCGAAAGCGATCGCGGTTTCATTCTCATTCGAAGTCTGTTTGAAACGTTCTTTCACCGTCTGGCATTCGTTTGGGAAGACAAATTCGCGCTCACCAGAAATCAGGTTCGAGGGCGGCGCGGAGGAAGCGATACATTGATACGACTTTAGTGTTCTACAAAGTTTCGGGCGTTCTTCGATGGTGGCTCCGATCGAATTACCCGTTGCTGAAACGATTCCGTTGTGATATCCATTGAGATTTTTCAAGAGGTTCTTTTCTTCATTCCAGTTCCAGGATGCATGCGACTCAACCGTTTTACACAGGTAAGGGGAAGCTGTTGGTCAATAAGGAACCGGCTGATCGGAGGCATGTCGACGCGGGGCTCTCTTTCACTTTTCCTGTTCAGTTTCTGCTCCAGACGCGCCAATTCAAATTCATTGATTCAAAGTCCAACGTCTCCTCAATGCCTTGAGCTTTTAGTCTTGAGCCTTGAACTGCAACGAGGCCGTGAAATTGAATGGATTTGCCTGAAACAAAAACTAAGCAAAAAATATGAAAATCCGACCGAACGACCGAAGAAACGCGGGGAACATCAAAAGTACGCACGAGTGTCACCGCAGTGGATAGAATTTCAGGCCAAATGTCGGCGCAAATCACAGAATTACACATTTCCACTTTCTGCTCGCAGCGAACTGTGCTCAATGGATCTGGACACCGCCTTAGCCGATGCGAAGCTGGCCGTCAATTTTTTTTTCAACAATAAATTCGATGATGCGAAGAAAATCTTGAAACCGTGGTAAGTACGCCGTGTTGGGCAGTCGCTCCTTGAGAGTGAGTCCTGGACCGCAAGACTAGCATGCGGAATGGTATTTGTTTTCGAATGGGTGGGTTCGTGTATTGAAATCGTTCAATTCTAGGAGCCACTCGTCCATGTACCATTCCGTCGGAAACTGTGTATTTTCGTTTCTTGAAGCGATCTTGACATTCGAACAGCAACACATTGCCAAAGCTTCCGAGGACATAAAGCTGTGTCTGAGCGTGTGCAACCAACACAGGAAGAAGAACACCATAACGGAAAGCATAGGAAAAACGTTTAAACGTGTAATTGCTTATTGTCGTGTCCTTTGCGAATCGATCCACTCACAAACTTCATTGCAGCCAAACTACGATCAATACACTGAAATTGAGGCGCATGCCGAGCTCATCTCGGCCGAGGCATTACTGTTGAAAGCTTTACTCACGTTCATCGAAGACGAGACATTGACGAGCTTGATAAAAGGCGGCATCAAAATCCGCACTTGCTACAACACATACAAGTACACGCGGAGAATTCCGAAAATCAAACGGGATGATCAACCATTGACATTTTCACTTGTCTTTCAAGGGAGTGCAACAACATCTTAACCCAACGAAATTGGGAGACCAACAGTTCGAAGGTTCATTTCGAGAGTGGCGTCCGAATGGGAGTGGGCACGTTCAATCTGATGATATCACTGCTCCCGGGCAGGGTGATCAAGCTGCTCGAGTTCATTGGATTCTCCGGGAACAAGGTTCGTACATCATCATGGAAGCGGCGAACTGGCGAGTCGGCTAACTTCAGTTTCGAACAAAACAGGAAATGGGACTGCAGGACCTAATTGCTGGATACCAGATGACCGGCATTCGGCAAGTGCTTTGCGTCATGACATTGCTCGCCTATAATTTGATCGTTTGCTACGTACTCAGCCATCAAGAAGGCGATCTCGATTTCTGCGACGATATTTTGAAGACTCAACTTAGTGTAAGAACCGCCTTCATGTGAGACCGACGCTGACGCTAACCTGCTGCTTGCCCGTTTTCAGATGTATCCAGAGGGCGTGTGGTTTTTGTTTTTCAAGGGTAGATTGGAGTTCATGAAGGGTAATCTCGACGAGGCCTTAGTTTGGTACAAAAAATCATGGAAATCTCAAAATTTGTGGCCTCAATTTCACCATCTTTGCTTCTGGGAAATGTTGTGGGTGAACTGGTGAGTTGGCTAGCTGGCAACGTGAAACTGATTGAAAGCACTATTCAAGGTATATTAAAAACTTTCCAAAACAGCCTGAAACTCGATTGGGAAGAAGCGGAGATCTTCGCTGGACTGCTGTGCGAACACAGCAAATGGTCGCGAACTATTTACACTTACCAGAAAGCTGTAATAATCATGATGAAAAATCGTGATGATTTAACGCCTTGTGATATTCAGAAGATTGAATCTTTGATGAGGTGAGATGATGATTTGATGAGCAGCCGGTTCTTCATCTTTGAATTGCTCAATTCAATCTCTCCCGACCGAAATGGGACACTCACTAAACACATTTCTCTTGTCGGATTTCACAGCGAAGTTCCACGGTATAAGCAGAGGATTGCTGGGAAGTCATTGCCGATGGAAAAGTTCGCAATAAAACGGACCGAACGCTTCTTCGCCCAAAACAAACAACTGGTTTTACCAGTTGTCGAACTGATGTATTTATGGAATGCCTTCAAAGTTCTAGGAAAGAGCTTTCAATTAGCAGATCGTGTCTATAAGTTGATTGACCGATCATTGAATGAGCTAAACACCAAAACGGGACCATCCAAATACGATTGTGATAACCGTGCATTACTGCTATTGCTCAAAGGAGCATGTTTAAGACACATGAACAGTCCACTGCTCGCGTACAAGTGAGTATCGGTGATCGACCCAGTGGGGTTGCAAATAGTCGCGCATTCGGTCCGTCTGTTCATTTACTGACCTTGGCCGCTTTATCCTCCTCCTCCCATTTAGATGCCTAGAAGAAGCAATCTCCATGCATAAGAGCATAAAGGAAGACTACTACATCATTCCGTATGCAATTGTGGAGATCGGACTTCTCTATGCTGATCAAGGAAAATTCCAGAATGCGGTGGCAGCCTTAGAAGATGCGAAGTGAGTCGAGCTCAGGCGAATTCTTCCACTCAAACCGGCATCGATAATTTTCTCTGTTTTTTCCGTTCATTTTCAGGAAGAATTACACGCGATATTCTCTTGAATCGAGACTACATTTCCGCATTCACACAGCTTTAACCGAGTTCAAATCAAAATCGGGTTCGAATTTCGAATGAAAGCGATTTGGTTATTTTGTTGGTTTTTTTTGCACATTGGCTTGTTTGGAAGATTGAATTGGGAATTTTGAATTGAATAAACTGGAGGAAATTAAGAGACGGTGTTTGTGTCGTTGTCTCTTCGTGAGTCCCTCTGCATCATTTGCAAGGCGGTCATTAGTGTCTCCACCCTTTGTTACCTTGATCAGCGCCTTCTGCGGCCAAAAAGTGGAAGTTGCTGTGGAAGTTTATTAAAAAGTTCGCAAAGATTTCTGATTGAGCGGACACTGAAAAGAAGGAGCTTTTTCCTTTGTCATCCTTGCGCGGACGAATCATGGCCCCCAGAACGTGTGAAATTCGAGAATACCTTGAATTCTACTTTGAAAGAGATCTGAAATCACCCGCGATGATAGCATCAAAAAGTCGATTCGAAGTTTCTTTCAGAACTACCTCGGGATTGTGGCTTGAAACCCATCAAAATCCTCAGGCATTCCTAAATGTAGACTCAACGCTCATTTGATTAAACCGCCCGAAAGTCGACTGCCCGCTTATGTTAGCCAAGTTGAATGGTTTTGCTCTGCTTGATGCATCCGCATGGTTGTCAGAGGGAATTCCAAACATTTCGGCTGAGGTTTCTCTTCTCTTTGAGAAGAATATGTTCAACTGCGCCCAGGTCGACTATGAAATTTGTTCCACTTGATAATTTCATAAATGGCGCCCGTTACTTACCTACGACCCTACTCGTGGTGCAGTTCTATCGTCTTTTTGTCAATTCAATGGTCTTCTTTCTTGGTCCATTGAAGTTGAACTAACCAGACGGTGAACTTTTCAATTGACAAGAACGATGGGAGGTAAGATATCAAAGTGCGTGTCTAGAGCTCAGGACTTACATAACGTTCGATAAAGCCTGCCGCAATGTTTGAATAAAAGCCAACTTGAATTCAGTCTCGTAAAATCATTCAACTTGTACTAAATCGAAAGATGAATATCATTGGAGACGTTTTCAATTTGATGGATCTCCCCATCCAGCTGAATCGAATTGGGGTTGTTCAAGACTTCACATGATCGACACAATTGAGAACGATCAAAAACGGATGGCATGAAAATTGTTCGTAATTTTCGCCAGAGCTCAATACTTGTTGATGAATAATCCAGAAAAGTGGACACGAAATAAACGCTGAATTGTTCCTTTTTTCCAAATTAACGGACAAATTATCTTGCACTCCCAATTTATCCTCTCGAAGAGTTCCATCCAAGGATGTCACATTCGGATTTCATTCGGATTTCTCAATCAGGCTGACATCGAACAAGACACATTATTTCGGCGGGTCAGAAACTTGTGCGCGACGCACAAATTCATACATGGGCAAGATGGTGGGTCAGGTCTATCTTTTTTTGACTGATAGGAAGGAGAAGAAGAAGTACGCTTGAAATAACTCGGAGAGGATTGATTTTCCAGTGATTTGCCTGACTACAACGATTCCTATTCGTTCAAGATTTCATCATAATTTCAGCGATACAACGTTGCCGTTCTCACGAATTCTACGAACTGTCGCACAAATGTTTGACCCGCCGGAATAATGTACCATCAAAATTTCAGATTTCCAATTAATTAATCTTGGTCAAAGCCCTCTTCTGTTGCTAAGCGCTACGGAATGAATGGCGTCTTTTCACGGAATTGCTCATTCTCCCCAAGCGCATTGGCTGCGTCATGTGCTTGTATGAAGGGCAGACATGCAATGAACATTTAACGTGAACATGCAATGCGGCGAAGGAGAAGACAAAGCACCAACAATTCAAAAATGTATTCGTTGCTCTGATGAAATGTGACCGTTAGGTCAGCATGTGATATTCCCCTTGGGTATTTCACACACATGGACCGCGCCGATGACTTTTTTGTATGTTCATTGCTGATGCAGTAAGTAAGTGAGTGAGACCGAAGTCGAATGCCTTCCATGGTTCGGCAGCCGAGCATTTTTTCTGAGGTACCAGAATTCTAATTGGATCGTGTGTGTGGGACAGAAATTTCACGTAAAAGAAAGAGTGGTTTTCCGAAAGCCTCAAATAATAATAAATTCGATCACCTCATTTATTTCAAAAGTTAAATCGAATCTTGACAATAGAATGCTTTAACCAATATGTCAAGAACGAGACGGTCGAAACCGCTAAGCAACATATACAATTCGAGCACAAGGCTGATGGTGAGCGCAGCTGTAGAGTACCACGAACCGGCGGAGGGTGGAACATCTCAAGGTCAAACATGCGATGCTGGCGATCAGCATACCTTCGGATTAGCAACATTACATGGGAGCCACGAACACATGTTGTTGAGGAAACCGATCGGTTCCGAACGGCCGCTTCCAACTAGGTTCAAGCGTCTCCGAACAATGGATCTCGGGCTGCTCGAATCGGTTGTCTCCGAAAACGAGTTCATCAAAGAGCTTTGGAGTGGCTTTGAATCTCAAACAGCAAACTGGATGAGGCACGTTTCGGGTTCAGCCGGCGGAATCAGCTACGAGAATTCCCATCGAGAAAATATGTCGAGACGGATCGCATTCACCCAAGAAGACAACTTGAAAATACCTTGCAAGAGAAGACGCGGATAGCACGTTGACTGCCGTTGCAGTAGTGTTTTGAAATCAACGAAACAACTGATTAAACTGCTTCCGAGCGCTCTACCTGAAAATCGATTTGATTTATATCGTCAGCATTGAAATTCCACTCGGCTTGTGGTCAGTCAGGCTTATCTACAATTCCCAATTCCCATTTCCCAAGTCCCAAATCCCAAATTACCTTTTGGAGTCTGCGTGGCTCATTTGTGCCCATCGATTGTGCGATGGGAGCTTATTCTCGATGAAGACTTGACTCGCTGAAAAGCAGGCAAGGGAATTTTTTCGAATTCGAGGGAATTCGTATAGACCTTGTGAGAACTAGTTCGAATTTGAAAGCAGTTGATTCATCGTCCTCTCAAAGAGGTCAATCTGGTGTGAATCGGGCAGCCGCTAACTGAAAGAGAGTCAAAGAAATTGTCTTTTGAATATTTGTTGCCACTGGCTAGTCGCAAGAAGCCACAAAGTTGATGCTGCATTGTGTACCATTCCTCCCAGGCAAATTCAACTCTCTTCCAGCCGGAAGTGCTAGTGCTAGTCTCCTGATTCTGCTCAACTTCTGTGGTAGATGCAATCGATGCAGATGACAGTTACGTGGGGTAAGAAATGAGGAAGAGAAAGAGGTGACGAGAGGGGGAGAAGGGAAGTACGGGGGAAAGGCAACCGTTCGGGCGAACTGGATATAAAAACTAGCAATTTGAAACAGCTTTTCGTTTGAACAGGAAATTCAAATTGAACCTACAATTTGACGATTGTAATTATCGAGTGGTCAACACAGCATCCAATACATTGGCTTCACTCTCTGATTCAGCTCGAGCTCTACTCAAATATTCTCCAATTGTTTTCGATTGATGTCAGCCGAAAAGAAGAACTGAAGAAATGAAGTAATGGTGGAAACTGTTGGTTGAGTTGTGCCGGAGCAAACGACAACGTTGAACCAAAGCATCGAGTTGAATGCAAAGGGAAACAATCATCATACGGTCATAAATCATCCAGGCGTGTTGGAAAACTGGTCGTCGCTGAGTTATCTCTCACTTGCAATTCCATTTCCCTGTTCGTCACAATCGCATTGTGCCCAAATTGCCGAACGCCCTGTAAATACGAGACAATAAAACCTTCTGAAATAAACAACTGGCATCAAATGATAGTTCAGATTTGAATGGTCCGTTCGAGGGAGAACTTATAACCGCACCGTTTGACTGCTTTTCTCGCCCCTCCTCCCGTTATACTCACTCTCCCATTTTACCGGCATGACACTTTGAGGGTTCTCTGACACCGTTGGATATCTGTCTGCTCCAATGGAGTCTGCACAAACTACTCAGGACGGATGGAATGGAGCAGAAGATTCTTCTTGATGAAGAAACCCAAAGGACCAAAAAAATCAAACCATCAATTTTCATGGCCGTGCTCAATCCACGGAATCCGAACAGTCGAATTGGGATTTTCCGATGGAAGCTAAATGAATGGAATGACGTGCAGAGGGGCACCTACTCACTTAGTTCCGTTGAATGGGTATCTTCGTCGCACGGGTGTCAATTCGAAGAAACAAGCAAAATGATTGGGAGGTAATGGTGATGTTGAAGAACTGGTGTTGCACGCTGTACAGTTGAACACACCTGAAAATTTGCTCACCTTCAATTCGAAAACAGGTCAAAAGCAAATTTTCAGATGTGAACAATTGCACAATGATTCGACCGGAAGCCGTTCGCGAGTTGCATGATGCGCGAATCGATGAATGTCCACTTCGGACTAGGTAGAAGCCACAAAACAGTCTTTAACACACCTGAAAATTTGCTCACCTTGATTTGAAACAAAGGTCTAGCAAGAACCTTCAGGCTCATTAAAGCTGGTGATCACATAACGGCATCCTTTCGTTGGCAACTTTCGCGACTAAAATTCGGTGAGAATAGTATTACGTGCTCTTCGTGAATGTCTTCTACGTAATATTTACAGTCATTTGTGGTGACTCGGAGCGCGAACCAACGGCTATCGAATGAAAATCAAACTTTTCGCGACCATTAGCAAACTACATTTGCGCACAGACAGATCAACTGTGACAAGTGAGCACTGCTGCAGTGCAGGCAGACTGCCACGATTATGTAATTCTAACTGTTGTTGTTGTTGTTGTTGTTGCTGTTGTTGTTGTTGTTGCTGTTGTTGTACAATGGCACAATGGCGAAAGAAAGAAGACTCGGTCGACGGTTTGATTCGAAATAAAAGGAATTTCGATAAACGGCGATGATATGTTTGATGGTATGCGCGCTGACAATGAAGCGACACAAAATGGATTGAATTTTCTAGAGGCCGAAATGAATTGAAAGCCACACCTTTGGGTGCGTGCGAATGAATGCGTACCGTATGTACGCTCTGGATTTGCGTCTATGTGTTTACAGGCGCAATTCATTGGACGAGCGAAATAAAAGATAGATATTCGGTTCAACGTTATTAATTAGGTTGCGCGAAAGAGCTCTTCCGCTAATGTGGTCATTAATTAGTCGGAAACCCCTCTGACGTTCGTCGCTTCGACCGACTCATCGCTTCACTCTCAACTAATCCTCGATAGAATTTGAACTAATTCGCATAATTCACGAGGTGCGAACGTTTGCCAACTCCCGATCGGCAACTCGGCAACGGAAATGTGACCAAAGTGGTGCGTCGCAAGATCACAATTGAATCCTGGAGCAAACGATCAGAAGACGTCACTCGATCTTTGAACACTGCTTCACTTGCGGAATAATCACGAAACCCGAAATGAAAGCCAAAAAAAAAAAAAAATTTGAAAAAATAATAGAAAACGTTAAACTCAATTCTCAAACTGAATCGCCCTGCTGCCGATGATCATCGCAAGCGACAAAAAATTTCAAGACAAACAACGAGAAAAGATCGTTTCTTTCATTTGAGCTGCCTCAAAACTTGGCTGGGTAGGAAGCGTGAACCAGCGAAAGCATGGCGAAAATGCTCTGATTCGCCCCGAGCGGTGAGCGGCTCACACGTTCGGCAACGCCACTATTCCACTATTGCACTGTTTGCCTGCTAAAATTCAACTAAATTCTTTAAACAGCTGTCGCCCCGTATTTAT
>JANSTV010107600.1:0-19167 GCA_027564135.1 Lestremia cinerea
TTTAAACTTAATGTTACAGTTTCATGTAAACCATCGAAGACGTTGGATTTTTTGAAATCATCAACATACCAAACGGAGTAATCGCCAATCGCGATTCGGATTTTAGCGCGCGCGGCTTTTTGTTTGTTTTTGCTTCGAATTTTGTTTTGTTTTTTTTTTGTTTTTTTTTTTCAGAAAATAAAAAAAAATAATAATATTCTTGTTTTTTAATAAAAAAAAATAGAGGAGAAAATAGGGAAAAATTTAACACAAAATAGAAACAATTTGAATTCTTGTCGTTCGGTCTGGCCGTGAAATTTCATTTGAATTCCAACCGGAAATTCAATTAATTTTTTTTTTATTCAATTCAATTGTTTACTGTTTTGTTGACTTTTTAGAAACTAAATAATTTTAATAATTTCAAAATAAACTAATTTGGAAAATTTAAAAAGAAATTCTAGAAATTAATTGAAAAGAAAAACTAAAACAATATCATTCAATTTCCGAACACAACGAAAAATTCTCAAATTTTCAGGCACATCATTTAATTCCCCCCCTCAAAATTTGTGATTTACTTTGTTTTTGCGTGGATTTTTGGTTTTGTTTGTTTTCTCTCCCTTTCGAAGAAGAGAAAAAAAAAAACAAACAGTAAATTCTCATTTCGATGCAAGTGGCCCGCGCGGATAGCGAGGCATTTTCTTGTATGTGTGATGGCGATAACAGTCGCCATGATTTCGTTTCAAAGAAAAACAATCCAAACGTAAAACAGCAAAAGCAACAAAATAGCCCGCCAGCATATCGTGTAATACTGTCCACTACGTTAAAATTCATTCGAAAACGAAATTCGGTAGAGTTCCCCAATCGCTCGGTTCAGCTCGAACGGTCTTGTTAAAAACGCGACAAAATAGAAATTAATTAATTATTTAGTTTAAAAAAAAAAAAATAAACGAAAATAAAAAAAGAATTGAAAAATAAAACAATCTAAAAGAAACTTCAAGTTTCGCCTTAAAACTAGTAAATCGTTTCACATATCGAATACCACAGATACTGCTAGTAACTATTTTTCTTGTCTTATGTTTCATTATTTGTTGATGTTTGTTGTTTGTTGGTTTCTTTCTTTCATTTCTTTTTCTTCGCTATTCCTTAGTTTGGGTTTTTGCTCGCAAAAGAAAATATCACAAAAATAAAAAGAAAAAAAAAACAATCAAAACATTTCAAACGAAGAAAATCCGTTCATCTGTGCGGATGTCTCTTGGAAAACGTCCCCGGGGGGTGTCCCAAAGCAAACGAGCCTCTCACACATCACAAGCCTGGCGATGCTTATTATTCAGCGTGCCTGTCCCCCTCAGCCTTTGAAAGTATGTCTGTGTGTGTGTGTCTAAGGGGCTGGTTGAATTGAATTTCAATTGAGCTGCCAGAAATTGGATCTACTTTCTGTTTCCGGTGGTGGTGATGGTGGTTGTGTGTGTGTGTGAAAATTCAAATAATTTTTTCTTTACTAAAAACTAACAAATGTGCTAAAGCATTTGAGCTGGTTGATTTAGGATCGTGTTGAATCGACGACGCCGCCTGGTCCTGGTAATGCACTGATTCGGCCTGTGAGATATGTGTCCACTTGTCGGGCAGCTTGTCGGCCTTCTGTGATGGCCCACACCACCAGTGATTGACCACGACGACAATCTGAAAGAGTTAATGCTCGTTTAGAGGCGCTTCAACGGATTGGAAAACAAGTGATGCAAAATTACCTCCAGCTGCGAAAACTTTGTCGATCGATGAACCGTATTGACCTTTGACAGCCTTGACATTGCCTCGATTGTCCAATTCCAGTCCCAATTCAGTGGGCACGGTTTTTTCTGGTCCTAAAAAGCCCATTGCCAACAGAATCAACTCTGCTGCGTAGTACTTTTCAGAGCCGGCCACCTCCTTCATGCTCCACTGACCGGTCGGGCTTTGAGTCCATTCCACTTGAATTGTGTTGACGCCTTTGATGTTGCCCTTATCGTCACCGACAAACTCTTTGGTGGTGGTGCTGTATTGCCGTGGGTCCTTTCCGAACTTGACTTTGACCTCTTCATGACCGTAGTCGACGCGGAATACCTTGGGCCATTGAGGCCATGGGTTATCTCCAGCGCGGCTTGGTGGAGGTGTTGGAAGAATTTCGAAGGAAGTTATCGATTTGGCGCCTTGTCGCAATGATGTGGCGATGCAATCACAGCCAGTGTCACCACCGCCGATGACTAGGACGTTCTTTCCGGTCGCCGAAATGTTCTCTTTCGGACTTCCCAGCTGTTTCTTTTGACCAGATTCCAAGAACTCCATGGCAAAGTGAATTCCTTTGAGATCACGGTTGGCCAATGGTAAGTCACGTGGCCAGGTTGCGCCGGTGGTCAGGAGGACTGCTCCGTAGTTCTTGAGCAAATCAGCGGCTGGAATATCTTTGCCAACGTGGGTGTTTGTTTTGAAGGTGATGCCTTCGGCGGCGAGCAAGTCAACGCGACGTTTGACAACGTCCTTGGATAGTTTCATTGTTGGAATGCCATATTGGAGGAGACCACCTGGAAGAAGGGTGAATTTTAGTAACAAGACCCTAGCGGAGTATCAGCTGGAGGGACTTACCAACTCGATCATTTCGTTCGAAAACGGTTACTTCATGACCGGCCTTGTTCAATTGAGCCGCTGCTGCTAGGCCCGATGGTCCTGAACCGATGATGGCCACTTTCTTGCCGGTACGAATCTCAGGGATCTGCGAGAAGGAGGGAAACCGTTAGTCGAAAAATCGATCTGGAGTTTTCGTGGGAGAGGACATACCTGAGGAGTGATCCATCCCTGTTCGAATGCGTGATCAATGATGGCGCATTCGATGTTCTTGATAGTGACCGGTGGCTCAGAGATTCCCAAGACACAGGCACCCTCGCACGGAGCGGGACACACTCGGCCTGTGAACTCGGGGAAATTATTGGTTTGCAGCAGTTGATTCAAGGCCTCCTTCCATGAACCGTGGAACACCAAATCGTTCCACTTCGGAATGATGTTGCCCAATGGGCATCCGTGCACGTTCGACTGACAGAATGGCACACCGCACTCCATGCACCGTGCCGCTTGAACTTTCAAGCCCTTGCGAACATGTGGGAAGTTGTACACTTCACCGTAGTCCTTCTGCCGTTCGACTGGGTCTCGGTACAAGTTCGTTTCACGCTTATACTTGATGAATCCCCGGGTCTTGTCCAGAATTTTATCCAATTTGCGTTGCTCCACAGCCAGATCCTGAATGGATTCCTCGATGTCTTGGATGCCTGGTTCGACCTTAGCGATGCCATTCTGAGTGCCATTTGTCAATGCTTTCGCTTCTGCCTTGGCTTCAACCTTGGCTTTGTTCTCTTCGATGGTCTTCAAAGCCTTCTGATATTCGTATGGGAACACCTTGACGAATCTGCTGCATTCCTTCGGCCAGGTGTCCAACATATTCTTGGCAATTACCGAATCGGTGTGATGGGCAAATTCAATCAGAAGCTTCTTCACCACTTCCTTATCCTCGTCCTCGTTGAGTGGCAGCAACTCGACCATTTCGCTGTTGGTTTTAGCTCGGAACGAACCGTCGGTGTCGTAAACATAGGCAATACCACCAGACATGCCAGCGGCAAAATTGCGCCCGGTCAAACCGAGAATGACGACAAGACCACCGGTCATGTACTCGCAGCCATGGTCACCGACGCCCTCTACAACGGCTGTCACACCAGAGTTACGCACGCAGAAGCGCTCAGCAGCGATGCCACGGAAGAATGCTTTGCCAGCGGTGGCGCCATACAAGCACACATTGCCAACGATGACATTCAAGTGTGATTCAAACTTCGACTCCTTTGGCGGGTAGATGACGATGGTGCCGCCGCACAGTCCTTTGCCAACATAGTCGTTGGCGTCACCTTCCAACGTCAAAGTTACTCCGCCTACCAAGAAAGCGCCGAAGCTCTGACCGGCCGAACCGGTCAGCGAGATGTCAATGGTACGACCTTCTGGGAGACTGTCGCCGTATTTCCTGCAAAATCAATTTGCCATTAGTCTCTCATCGGATGAGGTAGATGCGAGAAGAAACTCACTTGGCGATGGTGTAGCTGAGCGTGCTCGTGTAGGCTCGCTCCTCGTTGTTGATCGTCGACACGACTTTGGCCGTTTGCTGGGTGCCATTGATGACACCGAGACAGTTGGCAATGAGCACATTGTCGGCGCGATTCTCCAAGACAAAGTCTTGCTTGACAGAACCACCAACGATGTTTGTGCCTGGACGCAATTCCAAGGCGTTCTTCAACACCAATGACAAGTCCAATGTCGATGCTTTTGCTGTGGCATCCTCGCGGACACGCAACAAATCGGTACGACCGATCAGTTGCTGGAACTTGCGAATTCCGAGTTCAGCCATCAAGCGACGAATCTGAAAGGAGAATTCGGGATGAGAAGAGGTCGAATGAGATGGACTGAATGAGACTTACGTCTTCAGCGAGCAAGAAGAAGAAGTTGACGACATGTTCGGGTTTGCCGGCGAATTTTTCACGCAATACTGGATCTTGGGTTGCAATGCCGACTGGGCAGGTGTTCAAGTGACATTTTCGCATCATTGTGCAACCTGACAAGGGAAGGAGAAGAAAAAGAAGAAGAAGGATTAGTTTGTTGGAAAGCGAAAACGAAGCGAGAGCCACTCACCCATTACGATCAGCGGTGCGGTACTGAATCCAAATTCGTCAGCGCCCAACAACGCAGCAACGATCACATCGAATCCAGTTCGCAACTGTCCGTCGGCTTGGAGTACAATTCTAAAAGAAAATACATGAGTTAGCACATGCCCATTGACCACTGAATGGATTATGATGAAAAATGATTTACTAATTTTACTACCGCCGGGTCAATATCCAGACACAGAACAGACACACGATTATTGCCAGTGTATTCGGTAAATGGTTTCAACTGAGGGATCAACAACTGAATCTAATGCGAAACATGACGCGATTATATTCCAAATAAGTAATAAAGTGTATTACCTTGACCGAAGATTATTCAAAACCAACACCTGGTGGGTCTCTGCAACGCCCAATTCCCATGGCAGACCGGCTGACTTGATGCCCGTCCATGAGCTGGCGCCAGTGCCGCCGTCGTGTCCGGAAACGGTTATGTGTTCACCTTTGCCCTGAAATAACAGCCCAATCATCAAATCCACTGTCGACGCGGTGACCTTCCCTCGAACATACCTTGGCGACGCCAGCCGCAACAACACCAACGCCCACTTCAGACACCAACTTCACACTGATTCGAGCAATCGGATTGGCGCATTTCAAATCATAGATCAACTCGGCCAAATCCTCGATGGAATAAATGTCGTGATGTGGCGGCGGGGAGATCAATCCAACGCCCGGAAGGGAATGCCGAGTATTGGCAATGTCTTCTGTAACTTTGTAGCCCGGCAACTCTCCACCCTCACCTGGCTTAGCGCCTTGGGCCATTTTGATTTGCAAATCATCTGAGTTGGCCAAGTACGATGCGGTGACGCCGAAACGACCGGAAGCCACTTGTTTGATGGCCGAACGTTTGTTGTTCTGCGGATCTTGATCTGGAATAGTGACGAGGATTAGTCATCGCAAAGGAGCACTTTCAATGGAGGGTGACTTACCCAAATATCGATCAGGATTCTCTCCACCTTCACCGGTGTTGCTCTTGCCACCGATGCGGTTCATGGTGACAGCCAAGGTCTGATGAGCCTCCAACGAAATCGATCCAAAGCTCATGGCACCAGTTGCGAAACGCTTGACAATCTCGGTGGCCGATTCAACCTCAGAAATATCGATTGGTGTTTCGCTCTTGATCAATTCCAATTGCCCGCGAATCGTGCAATCCTTGACGCTTTTCAGTGTGGAGTCACGGAACTGCTCAAAGGCATTCAGATTGTTGTTGACAGCTGCCTCTTGGAGACTGGCGATAGAACCGGGCTCGTTGATGTGTCCCTCACCACCGTGACGCCAATGATAGACGCCTGGATTGCGGAGGATCTGCGTGTCCGGGTTGAATTTGCCGTAGGTCATTCGGTGGCGTTCAATACTTTCATTGCCCAGAATCTGCAAGGTGACACCGCCGATACGGGAATGTGTGCCGCGGAAGCATTTGTCGATGACATCCGGTCCGAGACCAACTGCTTCGAAGATTTGAGCGCTTTTGTATGATTGGAGGGTGCTGATGCCCATCTTAGCCATGACTTTCGAGATGCCCGTTTCAATGGCGTATGCATAGGCTTGGTAGATCTGCAGGTCGTTCATTGGAGGGAGGACGCCTTCGTCACGCAACGCGCCTGCCAATTCAAATGCCAAATAGGGGCAAATGGCGTCAGCGCCATAGCCCATGATGACGCACACGTGATGCACTTCACGAATTTCAGCCGTCTCTACAACGACAGCAACCTTCATGCGATTCCGTGTCTCAATCAAATGGTGATGCAATGCACCCAACGCCAATAAGGCGGATACAGGGCAATTCTTCTCGCCGGCATTGCGATCGGACAGAATCAAAATTTGATAACCGTGCTCGGCGGCCTGTTCACCATCGATGCAGATCCGTGTCAACGCATCGGTGTAACCTTCGACGTCCTCGGTGACTGGGAATGTGATATCAATGACCTTGGTCTTCCAGCCTCTGTGCGAAGTTCGTTTGAGCATTTCGGTATCGCTAATACTTAAAATTGGATTCGGGATCCACAGCCGGTGCACTTGGTCTGCCGACGGATCCAATAGATTGGATTCGGGTCCGATTGGACATTGCAAGGACATGACGATTTTTTCACGGAATGGATCGATCGGAGGATTGGTCACTTGAGCGAACAGTTGTTTGAAATATTCGTAGGGCAGCGGCTGGAAAGCAGAGAGGCAAGCCAGCGGTGCGTCATTGCCCATGGAACCCAATGCCTCTTTCTTATCGCTAAACATTGGAATGAGCAGCATATTGACCGTTTCGGTGGAGTAGCCGTACAGCGGCAATCGTTGATCCAACATTCCCCTGCCGCTTGAGCTGGCATTACCATTCACAACCGGCACTCCATTCGATTGGTTCAACAGATCAGAACGGCGAATGTCTTCCAGGGAGATCTGAATAGGGAAAGAAAGGATTAGATTAGTCGATTGTCGATTTTTAAGCAAAAGCTGAACCCAGCTTCAGTTGAGGTTCCCAGCGAAGACGATTCCAATACCATCTGCCTGAAGCTCTGGTGGATGAATCGAAAATCAACCGCCATTCACCTGGCCATTCTCGATTCCACCACCAAAGAATCAACCAGCACTGGTTTCGCTCCCGCTGAACAACCCGCCAGCCATCAATCAGCTACACTTTACATACGTCACATGTAACAACATGGCCACCGATTCATCAACATGAATCACTACGAAAAATCAAAGCAAACTAAGGCAACAACGATTGAAGGGAAAGAGGTGTGAAGAAAGATAAAGGAAGGTAAATAAAGATAGAAAACAGAAAGGGAAGAAACTGAAAGGAAAAACAAAACTGTCGAAACAGCGCAGCGTCAAGTGAATCGCAACGAAAAAAAAATCACAGAAAAAGCAAAAATCGGAAAATTAATCGCAAATATTTACATCGCAACTACGACCGAATCTAATCGACTCGAAATGGCGACACACAAACACGAGCAAAAACGCGCTGTCGAAAATAAAACAACACAACAAAAGTCTCGCACATCGATCCAACAAAATTGCAAAGTTTTGAGGAATTTTCATTGGCATTTTCATTGGAACCGACAAGCGGCACGGCACACGGATGTGTGCAAACACCGTGGCCTTGTTGTTTTGCCGTAATTTTGAATGGAAAATTTTGCTCGTTGCTCCGAAAGAATCCAAGCCGGAGCCGGAGCTGGAGAGCACCAAACAAACATTGAATATGTTTGCTCAACAATGCGACGCATTTTAGCGAAATTGAAAAATGTTCTGAGGTTGACTCAGGCCCAGGCAATCGAAATAAACATAAAATTTTATGAGAAAAAACACATTCGACCGGAGGCTTCTCCGGTGAATTGCAAGCATTTCAACGGGATTCACAACGCCCGTTTCGATCCACAGGTGGACACGTGCGGAGTGAATTTCGTTCAGCGGAGGTTAGGGATAGCCAGTAGCGGCCATAGCAGCAGCACTAACAACAACGAAATCAATCGTAAAGGATTTCCAAACTACGATTAGAACTTTTGTAAACTTACCATCTGCGATTCCAGAGAGTGTGCGAGAATGGAGAAGGGGGAAGAGAGTTTCGAAGGGTATTTCGAAGGGGGTGCGGAGGAGAAAAAGAAAAAGTTTTTTTTTTTGATTAGCGACAATTTTGAATTTTGATGGAATTCCGTCTCGGTTCGGTTATGGGCAAGCCGGCATTAGTTGCTAGCGCAGGCCAAACTGCTTGATTGTTATGAAATTGAAATCGAAATGAGAAACCTGATGGCGGTGTGTGGTCAACGGGTGAATCATGTACGAAATGGAATGACCCGCAACCGCACCGAATCCTTGTGTGTTTCCCATTTTCCAAATGCAAACTAAACATTGAATGAAATTTACCTTTTCTTTGAGCCATTCCGAATGCGGTCGACTCTTGGAGATGTTGGCCTTCAATTCAACGTCTTGGATGAGTGACTTTTCCTTGGTGTCAACCAGCAACATGCGTCCCGGTTTCAAGCGGCTCTTCAACACCACGTTCTCCGGTGCGACATCATAGACTCCCACCTCGGAGGCCATCACAAGGACATTGTCTTTGGTGACGTAGAAACGCGATGGCCGCAAACCATTACGATCCAATACGGCACCGATGTACCGGCCGTCAGTGAACGAAATCAATGCTGGTCCATCCCACGGTTCCATCACGCATGCGGCCCATTGATAGTAGTCGCGCTTCTCTTGCGGCATTGTCCTGTCATTCTGCCAGGCTTCCGGTACCATTGTCATGACAGCCTCGGGCAAGGATCGATTTCCGGCCCAGGTCAAGAACTCCAGCACACAATCAGCCGAACCAGAATCAGACAAGCCTGGCTCCACCACCGGGAACAACTTCTTCAAATCATCTCCAAACGCTTCGCTCTTCATAATTCCCTCACGAGCCTTCATCAGATTCACATTGCCTCGCAACGTGTTGATTTCACCGTTGTGTGCAAGACACCGCAGGGGATGGGCACGTTCCCACGATGGGAACGTATTGGTGCTGAATCGAGTGTGAACCAATGCCAAATACGAGTCGAATGCCGGATTCCGGAGGTCCGTGTAGTAGTTCCAGAGTTGATCGGAGGTGAAGAGACCTTTGTAGACGACCGTTTTGTTGGACAACGAACAAATGTAGAAACGACGTCCTGGCTGGGTCAGCTCATGCGTGGCACGTTTGCGCAATACGAAAATCTTTCGATTGAAATCCAAATCCTCAAGAGCCGGATCGGTGGAGGCGATAAACACTTGCCGCGACAATGGCTCACTCTTGCGGGCCACCATTCCAATGGCTGAACTGTCGGTTGGTACCGTACGCCATCCGAGAACCGTTATTCCAAGGCTTGTGGCCAATGTTGTGAAATCTTTTTCGCAATCCAGATGCGCATCGAGGTCCAAGTAGAAGATGCCGGTGGCGTATTTCTCAAAGGCTGGCAATTTGATGTTCTCTTTGGCGCTGCCGGGAGGAAAAACAAACATGTCAATTTGCGTATAAACGGGTTTTTTTCGTTCTCTCGAACGGGTAACTCTAACTGTTGCTCGTCGGAGGGACGGGCGAAAGCGATTCAGTTTCACGTTTCATCACTTTGGAAACGGTCCTGGGATTCGATTACGTGAACGACATCATTAAAAAATGATTAATCGACCGTGTGGTAACAGTCGACACGAACCATTGACCTGCGTCAACCGGGTACCGACCCATCCAACCGATAGCCCATTCAACAATCCAATATTGATTCCAAATTTCATCATCTTTGTTTGTCGAAACACCCGGACGGCGGGTTACGCGCGCTTTTCTGTGGCGTCAGTAGCGCCATGATGCAGTTCGTTTGGTTGAACAACACGCGTGTTTTTCATCATTCTGTTGTGCTTCACTCTTTCGCCACTACGACATTTTCGCACAAGAATTCAAATTAATTAATTTTTGTAAACAAATCCGTTCAACAGTAAACAACAACAATCAGCGATGAACGATGAACGATCGAGTGATAAGCGGTGTCAGAGTTTTTCCATCCGAAAGAAACGACAAACAATTTTTTCCCCCCCAAAACGAATGAGAGGAAGAAAAAAATAGCTGGAAAGAGATGAAATTTCCTCGCAATGACGTCAAACTTATGTAAAAGGCATTATCGGGCGAGCGGAATGGGCCCCCGGAATCAATGGTGCGAAAGGTGATCCATGACAACTGATTGTCGTTAGGGGTGGCGGTGCGACGTTGCCCGGACCGTTCAACTATCAACGACTCAACATTCAAACACAACCGAAAGCAATTGACGTGATGCGCTCGGTTTATCAGCCAGCTCCAATGTGACGTAATTTGACAGCATTTCGCAACATTTTGCGATGAACTGAACGACACACGAGCCGCCGCAATCACTTGAAACGCGTCGGCAAAAACGGTCTATTATTTTTGGAATGGTTCGCTCTTCTTAGGGGAAGTCGAGCCTAAATTTAGGTTTGTTGTGGAGCGCCAGAGGTCACATCAACGGAACTCATGTCGCTCCCAGTCCCAGATGACGACGACGATGCTGTGGAAACGTCATCGCCATGATCAATCAAAGTTCATCGTCCACTCAGTGGGTCACGTCCCCGAAACGATGTGGATTTGTTCCAATTTTTTTTCCTCAAATAATTTCTTTTGACGAAAAATGTGAAGAAAAAAAGATTCCGATTTTTTGTCTCTCGCCAGAAATTGCGATAACGAAAACACATAAATAATCCACCGAAATTGTTTGTTACGCCGCACCGTTTCGCGTCATGTCCGATCATTCATTGTTTTATTTTTAGTTTTGAATGAAGCAGTTTCGGTTGGAACGCGTTTCGCGCATCTCGCATCGAACATCGCACATTTGTACCGAGATGAATTATCGATTTCGTAAGACGCATGCGAACGGTGATTGCGTTGCGGTCGCAAAGCAGCAACATCATGGAAATGTTTCGATTTGATTGTGGAGTTATCTGCGCGAACGTCAATTGCACGTCAACGAGCCAGAGACGTCAAAGGCTTAGCAACATGTCGGACAGGCTTGGGGTTGCAGTAGGTACACCCTTTTGATCGCTCATCGCCCTCGTTGCTATCGTCACGCCGCTTTATCAAAACAATCGCGGCCAATCGCAACGCAATAAACCCGTGTCTCCGATCGCAACAACAAACGATTATTTCTATCGACGCAAGCGTCGTGCCGCTACACTCATCGTCTTTGAGTTTTCCTCTCGACTGCGTCTCAGTTGGGTGTATTGCGCGAAATCACGTTACAAAAACGTGACACTCGAAAATAAATAAATAAATAATAAATGAACGCAATTATTGAAACAGCGCTTTTGCGTTCCGTTGAGGAAAAATCGTAATTAGAACTTCCATTCAATGACGATGCGGATGACGACGACTGAACCGAGTTACGTTCGGCCGATTTCGAGTTTTTTTTTTGTTTTTTTTTCGACGGATTTTTTCGAATATTTTTAGAAAATATCTTTGAAGCTGACCAGTTGGACTGGTTTTAGTCATCGCACCGTTGGAATCTCCTCTTGGACGTTGCGTATCGCTTGATTGTTATTGTTTCAATGACAGATTGTGACAAAGGTTGGCACACATTTGAATTCATCAGGTGGCATTGAATGGTGTTTGATACGTCAGGACGGAAGATCTCCGCGGGTGACCTCAAACTCGACAACATTCCGAAAGCAAGCGCTCAACGAAGTGTTGATTGTCCATGGTTATGATCTTCGAACGCCACCACAATCGTCAACCAGTTTCTGTCAAAGTTTATCACGATGACTGAGCCATGCCGAATGGAACAGTCGCCTTGGAAATCCCGGAATCGAATTCGCTTCTTTCGACATCGGTCACTCCACTGAAACTCCCCAATGTGTGCGAAACGCCTCTCATCAACTTGGGAATGTTTTCGTTCTGTGACCAATATCGGAAATGCTGCATTGCATATTTCGACGATGAGGTAACGCGAGACGCGCTTATCGCCAAATGGAAAATCAACATCTGCATGGAATATTTTCGCGAAGATAATTTTCGTTATCGTTATCGCACGGCAACGACATTTCACCAATCAATTTTCATTCGGCTAAACGGCCGAAAGTTGAGTGATAAGAAGGGAAAGGTTGCCCGAAAGGTCTGCCCTAATCAGCTATGGTTGAATGGTAGGCCCCCCAACGGACCGGACGGCTTGAGTACACGTGCGATCAAGATCGTTCGGATTCACCGCGCTGGAATATTTGCTTATATTTTCGCTTGTGAAACACTTACCATTCCTTGACGTAGAGGTCATGGGGGATTGCTGAGAGGACACCAGCACCGTCGCCGGTATCGTTGTCACAGGCACAGGCACCGCGATGGTTCATGCGAGATGAAAGCCTTTGTGCATCGCGTAGAATCTGCAAGGCAATGTGGAGGGACTTGTGAATACTTCTAAAACGACTGACAAAGAGACGGATTCACGTACTTTGTGACTGCGTTTACCGTCGATGGCTACGATGAAACCGACACCGCAGGCCTCATGTTCATTCTGGGGATCGTAGAGACCTTGGGCGGCTGGTCCTTCCCAAGCCATTTGTTTCGGACACGTTTCAGTGTCGCGTTCCTGTTCATCCATACGTTGTTGTTGTTGTTGTTGTTGTTGTTGTTGTTGTTGTTGTTGTTGATGTTGCTGCTGCTCAGCGTAATTGGCTGGGGTATTGTTTGGTGGCGCCATTTCCGAGCAAGAGGCAATAAAATCAGATCGCTTGCGTTTCAAATCACCTTCGTCGCTTCAACAAAGCCGCTGTCCCGTAGCTCGTTAGTCGTAGTTCAAAATCAAGGATTTTATCGCAATTGCTTATTTCGCTTGGTCTTTATTTCCAATTTGCAATTCACAGTCGCTCGTTTGAATGTCACTTGATATGCAATCGGGTATTGATTTTAAATTTGTTATTCGATTCTCCGAATGAACAAAAGCGATCTCGGTTCACAGTCTCTCTCGCGCGCGCACAGTAGCGGATCGTTTCAACAGCGATTATGCAATCAGTCCCGTAAGTCCCGATGACAATCAGCCGGCAATCACTCACACTCGCTCGTTTCTCACCGACTGAAATGATCGAATCACAAAACTATTTCGCTATTCGTTTGTGTGTGCGTTTGCTTTTGTTTTATGTTTGCACTTCGATTGGAAGCAAACAACTGCTCGATGATTTGGTTTTCCGAATGGCGAATCTAATAAAACAGCAGCTGAGGAAGACTTGCAAACTCTGGAATGGAAAAATGACGAGAAATTAGTTAATGAGTTTTTATTGATTGTTTTACGCATCCCGGGAATTGTGTTGAGTTGAGTTGAATTGAATTGTTTCCCGCGTGGCGTGACAAGTCCAGCAATTAGAAGTCGTTTGTTGTTTGTTCGGCCACTACCCCCGCCCCTCTCTGCACGACGCCAGACTGACAGACGATTCGCCTTCAACCCTTAATAACCCGTCGTGCACGCAACCACCAAAACGGCCACCGCCCGCGACGTTCATCCGGACCATCGCCGTCGATTATCCATTTTGTCAATCATCAAACTAATCAATTTCCATGAAATTCAATTAAACGAATTGGCGATGGGTCGTTAATATGTCATCGATCACCAAGTGTTTATCCATTGACAGCTAAACAGCCGTATCGATCGGAATCGGCCGACCATTTTCGGAATTGTTTTCCGTGTTTTCCGTTCGAGGAAAATGGCTCATGAATATTTGATTGAATTTTCCACGCGAGCACACGTGATTGGTCTGCCGTTGGACGGGGGAGGGGTCATTTCGGAGGAAATGAAAAGTGATTTTGGTTCGGTCATTGGTCAAACACCCTCGCACGGCCATTCCCCACCCCAGCGGATTAGGTCCATTTCGGTGATTTTCCACCGCATGGGATGCTCCGAATCGGATGACATGCAACCGAATCCCGTTTCCGTATCAGCGCCTCCTCGTCGGCCCCATCACCATTTTTTCGAAGGGAAGAAGAAGAGGCAGCGACAAACGACGACCCAAACCCGTAATTCATGACAAACATGAAACGCAATTATCATTCACTGACCACTGGAACATACTGTTATCTGTCTCTGATTGAGTTCACTTATCCATTTCCATACGGCGCAAAGTGTAAACGAGATTTACGGCAATCGCCCAAAGGGCAAAAAAACCGACAAAATTTCAAGAAAAACACAGAAATTACGCTTTAAAAAATAACACATCGAAATCGCGTCACAAATCGCAAGAACAAACAAAAAGAGAGAGAGAGAGAGAAGAAAAACTGTGATGACGACCAGAAGCGGACAGTCGAAATGGCAAGAACAACAGCACACCAAGCGATCGTAAATGGATGTGCTTGATAACGCTTAAGTGGAACAACAGCCCGAAAGAAGAAAAACGTGAATGCCGTTCTCTGTCACATTCACACTCACACACACAAACACACACACACACATACACACACATACACACACATACACACACATACACACAAACACAATCCCAAATACATACCCACTGGGTGGGTGGCCTCAGATAAACACTCCACAATATTATCTAACCATTTGCAAATACTCTCCGCCTCGCCGCCTCACCGCACCGTACCGCACCATTACAAGACAAAGCGACAATTTTTTCTTTCTAATTTTATTTCTCATAGCTGGAATTATAATTGTGGAATTCGATTTTAAAAATAACAACGCCATTCATGATGTGTGTTGTTGTTGTGACCGTCATCGTCGGTGTGGTGCTTTATTTGTCGATTCGTGGATTTGCATAAGGAGCACCGCTCGGCTAATATGCTAACGATAAAACGATTATTAGATTTGCCATTGTTTGATTGTTTTCAACGGAATCACGTGAGCTTGAGATAAGTGGTGGTTTCGAGGAGATGGTTGTGGAGTGGACGAGTGTTTCGCCGCAATGCACCGACGAATCAATAGCGCTCCTGATCAAAGAATCTCAGCAACCCCCCGAAACGCCCCGCATCCCCGCCCATGATCGATCCGTATGCATTCAAAGCTACGTGAGGAAACCGCAGTGCAATTCGGCGAATCGAATTGACACATACACCACTTGGAGCTGAACACTTGCCGATGACGTGGGGCCATTCGCGTCGACTCGAAATGAGTTCTCTTGACCCGCCTCATCGATGCAACGTCGAATGCACATCGATTTCGAATCAATGATTGATTAGCATCGATGCTGGAGGTGCGTGCTGTAACGACCAATTGCTAATTGCTTCCTAATGGCAGTAACCGGTGAAGTGATTGTTTTTCCGTTAATTAGCGCGACCATGCAACTGCGGTAGCCTTCGGTTAACCTTGCGGGCAACCTTTCCGGGAAACGACCCCATCGAGGGTCATTCACTGTCACACATCCATCGTATGTGACCCGAATCAAAGTCCAATTCCACCCGACCACAACAAACGCGTTGCCCTGCTGGCTAGCAATGCATATGCGCGTATCCACCGCCGTCCGACAAACATCTCATCAAACGAATCACATTAAATTATGCAATGCAAATCAGAAAGCTGGTGCCAAGTCTGCCGCCATTCCGCGCAAAACAAAAGCAAAACGATTTTGCAAACGTAATCGATAAAGTGTCGGTGCTGAATCAACGGCTGCGATGCGCAGCGATAATTGTCGCCGGCCGGTCGTTAACAGAATTGCTAATTTGCTCATCACGCGAATTTCCATCCGAAAAAAGAGTAAATATGTACACGACGGCAACGACGACGATATCGACGAAGGAACAAAGTGAAACGAAATCAGAAGAAAACAATCAAAATCACTGACATTCGTGACGCACGGGCACACCGTCAACAGCAAACAAACGGAGTCACTTGACGACACACACCGTTCGCCCCATCTGAAATGCACGGCAACGGCATTCGCCTGTGCGCAACTATGCGTACCGCCTGGCATCACAGAAACTGAATGAAACGGACGAGCGAGCGACGAAAAAGAAGAAGAAGAAGAAGAACCAACCAAAATTATCGAACGATGCGATTCGGCTTTGCCAACTTCCTCGTTTTGTTGCAATGACTTTGAAATCGATGACTTATTTATAGTCGATCGGCTAGCGCCAATAACTGGGCCACACAATTGCAGACGGACTTGCATCGGTGATTTGTCGGCGACCGGGGCTGAGTGGGATGGCGACCGGGCCACGTTCTCAAAGTGCACTTTCACTCGACTCGCCCTTTTGGCGCGAGTCGATCATCCGGACCCCGAAATTCTCACATTCCAACCAACTGTCCAATGTGACCATGTATTATACATACTGCGCATTGCGCACTGCCACATCATTGAATTTTAATTACGTCAATTACGAGCGAAAAATGAACGAAAAAAATCTGAAAACAAAATTGTGAAAAAACTCATATTTTTCCGCTGCTTTCGTTTGCGATTCGCGACCGCCGACCGTCGACCGTCACATCAACTACACGAAAATGACAAGCCGCGAACCATTTTCCCACTGCAAACTGTTTCGTTGGCCAATTGTGCTCATACAAAGGCAAATAATTGTAATTGACATGAGCATTATGCATGATTGAGATAATGCATAATTTGTATTTGGCTTCGTTTTTCAATTTTATCGCGAGCAGACTGTCAGTGTGCGCTGTTTATTGTGCCGTCGTGCGGTCCAAGAGAACACAATGACGACGACAACGATGCCGACGACGACGACGACACGTAAATAGGCAAAGATAATTTTCTGTGTTCAGATGCGTCTATTTATAGCGCAGTCACTCGGTTAATGCCTATTCCGAAATGTTTATGTTGTTTATGTAACGCCTAATTACGATCGATTGTCTGTCAACCACACGGTCACGGTTATTATTCCATTCATTCATGAATTGCACATCGTTGGGGAAATTACAGGATCTCTCTGCGGTGGATAATGACAGGGCAGGCACCGATGTCGACGGTGACGACGATGGCGACGACGACGACAACCATCGACGACGAAAGCGCCTCCTCTGTGACATTCCCAGCGAACGTGGGCGGACTGACATCCCTCTTCCCATCAACTAGCAACCTTCAACTTGAGCCGCACTCGTGCTCATCACGTATCGAAATCGAAACTCTTTGCAGATGAATCATTCGCAGCGATTTCGACAATCTAAAAATATAGAAACGTCAAACACCTGACACCGCATCGCGCTCCATTGGAATGCGTGTTGGATGTATGATGGATTGCATGGAGGTTCTGTTCGGTTCGGAGGTGTTGACGATCGAATGCCGGAGAGTTGCGGATTTGCGCTTTTTCGATAACGGCTTTTCGCTGAATTGTTTGTTTGCTGGTTCTGCTTGGATCGATCGACGAATGCATGCAACATTTTTTGGATCGTTAAATCGACCCGATTCCAATCGTGAAACCGAAAAATCGACTATTTTCGTGTGGTTCAGGCATGTTGACGCATCACAATTTAATCTGCTACGAAGCAACTGAACCAACGGAATTGGACTTTGGCTTGACGACGGTTTATTTTTACACACCAACAATGGTCGTGTGTGTGCGTGCGTGTCTGTGTGCGTGTGTGTATGTGTGTGTGTGTGTGTGTGCAAGCATGACGGCGAACCAGTGTGAGTGCGAATGGCGATATCGTCGATGCGATTACGCGATTATTCATATTCGATGGCAGAGCCATTTGTCATTTACCATTCTTCGCGGGAATGGATTTCAGAATTGATTTTTTTTTCGCAAGACGATGCCCGTTCGGGCAACCTTAATGGTGTTCCGACAACTCGAAAGCGGTGACAGTAACGATACTGGTCGGGTTTTTTTGTTGTTTATGTTGGGTGGATCTGCGAAATCGATCGATGTGCCGGTCGTTGCCAAGCCGGTAATTCGCTGAAAACATCAACATTTCGGTGAAAGAAATTGATTGCGAATGCAAGCGCGATGATTTGTTGATTCTCGAATGACGCCGTGTCAATTAGCGCGGTTGACGAGTTTCTGCTGAAACGACGCTCAACGGTGAATTCGAAAGTGTGGCCGTACACAATGCACGGCTGCGTCGATGGGCGCATTGTAGCCTTGACAGTCGCTCGGGATCTGCCGGGAATACTTTCGAGACGCCACGTCAGTTTAATTAAAAATTTAATGAGAAGCGAAAGATGGGTGGCTCGGCAATGATTTCGGATTGGGCATCGATCCAACGATTGCTTAACCAAATCCGTCAGGCGAACGCGAATGGCCGGTGCCAATGTGCGCATCGAGTGTAAACTTGAGTGATATTTTTCCGTTGCTCGATTGATTCGAACAGGTTCGCGTGACTTTCACTGGTCGAATCCGACTGGGCTTGCCAAAAAAAGCGAATCGAATCACGAAGTGAATTCGAAAATGGCATGGAAATGCAGCTAGTGGCCCTTCCGGTGCCGGGCCACCCGCCGTCCGTCCGTTCGGAACCGTTGACGGGTCGCTTGATTAATAGCCCATTCGCAAATGAGCACAACATGAGACTGATTCGGTCAGAGCATGCTTTCCATTCGGCGACTGTGTGCGAGTGACGGTGGCCGTGCAACTGTTGAACATTTCGGGGCTAAAAATAAACCGGACATTCAGTTTTCGAATTGGACTCACGCGATGTTCGGAGCGCCTATGCATTTACGCACGATTTGTCATAGAATTCGAGAATTCGTCAAATGCTCAATCGCATATCGCTGTGATCGCGACGCGTCGCATCGATTGTCGCAGCGTGCGAGCGAATGGTTCGGAATGCTTTTTTTTATCGTGAAAATGACGAAACAATTGACAGTTTTGTCATCGACAACACGCCGGCGATGTGTCGCGTCGGTGGTGTGCTGGTCGTGTATGTGTGTGTGTGTGTGTGTTTGAGTGTGTCGTGTGGACCGTCGACCGTTTGATGAATAACCGAAAAGGTTCATTCACATTTCGTTTCATTTGCATCTATTTTAAGCGGAATCATTAGAATCGATGGCGCATTGGTGGCGGCCAACGTGTCAACCGGCCGAT
>JANSTV010107711.1:0-19153 GCA_027564135.1 Lestremia cinerea
ATCACAGCGTTATCGGCGCCGTTGTCCGGGTTGTAGTCGAAAACTAACAGTCATTGTCCATTAGTCACCCAATTAAATGTTCAGCCGAGTGGATCGGTCTCGATGTGCTGTGCACACAAGCATCAAACACGATCTGCTGGAATAATCATTGCGTAACACTTTGGCTGTAAACAAAAAAAAAATTAAAGAAAAAACAGAAGAGGAAAATGAAACCGATGCCAAAGATGATTTGCATTCGTTCGAGGCGCTACGATGGAATTCATTGAATTTCAAATTCGCGGTTGATTGTCACGGGATTATTGAAGTTTGCAATTTACAATAAGACAATATCAAATTAAGATCAGATCTGTGAGATAATAGGCCAATCAGCCGTCAATCGAGAGTCAGAGTGCTCGCATTTTGATGCGACGCACATTCCGATGACAATTTGTTTGCATTTCGTCCCATCCGGTTCAGGTCGCACCGTCGATCGGTGTATTTATCTCCACCGGTAGACGAATAAATACTCGCCGCCACTTTATGAAACGGTTCAGAGTTATCACGGTATTCGGCGAGGCCAACGGCGTATCGTCGATCGAAGATTAGCGTTGACGTTTTGATTACATAGCGAGTCGAGTCAAGTTTATTCGAGTCAACCATTCGATTCAGTTGTCATTTCGAACGGTTTTCGCCAGCACCGTCCCTTGAATCACGGTGAGTTTCTTTCCATTCAATCCGTTTCGTTCACTCACCACCAACTAAAGTGCTTCGAAATACAGTTCATGGTCGCATCAGTTGTACTTGGTTACTTTTTTGTTGTTTGTTCCCTCGCTCGCAGCTATGTGAACGCTCGCTTGTTTGCGACATGATTTTATCGAAATTGTTCGACTAAATTATTCATGCTATCGCAATGATTGATTGACGCACAATCGCTTATTCTGGACATGGACGTTGGGTCAATGTTGGTTTGTTGATTTTTTCGTTCTTCATTGTTGTGAGTTTTCAACGTGAAGAGTGGGTGGGGGTGCACTGGTGGATTCCGTCCAATGGTCAACTTGGTGTGTGTGTTGAAAACCAGTTTCGTGACCTCGTCCGTTGAAGCTCCACTCATTCCAGCTAGAAGTCAACTGTGTGAAACCAATCGCTCATCCACCGTACAACGGCACGCACAACTTGATATTGACAATCGCTACTGACGTCTCGCGTTAGTCGCCGAAAAAAGCTCGAGACGGTTCCGCTCTTAATCTCCGGTCGTCTAAAATTAACGAGAGTCATTCGCTCGCGATAATTGCCAATGGAATTGCTTAGTCATTCCAAAGTTCATTATTCGTCATTTGTCAATCTTCAATACATCGTTGATCGTTCACTGACAGAGTTCTAATTTTAGATATGGGTCTGCTCAGCGAAGGTTCCCCATTATCCTGGGAGGAAACAAAGAAACATGCAGAGCACGTTCGCCAGCATGGAATCAAGCAGTTCATCAATTTGTATCGTCGGTTGAAGGACCGCCAAGGAGACATCCTGAAATGGGGAGACGAAGTCGAGTACATTTTGGTCAAGTTCGATGAGGCCAACAAATTGGCTCGCGTTACTCTGCGAGCAGCTGATTTGCTGCCAATTTTGAATGCTCGCGAAATGTCAGATCCAGAGGGTGTTAAGTCCTTGTGGCGTCCAGAATACGCCGCTTATATGATTGAAGGTACGCCTGGACACCCGTACGGCGGACTCATCAGCCACTTCAACGTCGTTGAGGCGAATATGCGGTTCCGACGTCAAGAGGTCACCGAACTCCTTGGCACGGACGAGTGTATTTTTTCTCTAACGAGTTTTCCCCGCCTGGGTTGCCCTGACTTCAGTTCGCCGGCCTACAAACCCAATCCGGATGATGTGACTGGTGCTGCTCGGTCCGACTACTTCCCGGATGAGGCAATTTTCCCATCACATCCACGCTACAAGACACTTACGCGAAACATCCGTCAGCGTCGCGGTTCAAAGGTCGGCATTGATTTGACCATTTTCAAGGATGAAAACACTAAGCTACCTGTTGAAGGGGCACCAGCACATAAACCAGATGCGGTTCATTTGGATGCCATGGGTTTCGGCATGGGATGCTGTTGCTTACAGCTCACATTCCAGGTGAGTGAGACACCTTCGAAAAACGACCTGTTTTCAACGTCAAATCTTCAATTTAGGCTTGCAACATCACCGAAGCGCGTACACTTTACGATCAACTGACGCCACTCTGTCCAATCATGCTGGCATTGACCGGAGCAACTCCTGTCTATCGAGGTTACCTAACCGAAACCGATTGCCGTTGGGACGTCATCAGTGCCTCAGTCGATGATCGCACAGAGGAGGAGCGCGGTCTGAAGCCACTCGATGAGAACAAGTTCCGCATCCCAAAGTCGCGGTACGACTCCATCGATTCGTATCTGTCGCCAAGCAGCGAGAAGTAAGTTTTATCCCCATCCGTCTTCCGACTCAGGACCCGTTTTCAATGCGTTCTCCTCCCCGTAGATACAACGACGTGCCTTTACTCTACGACGAAAAAGTCTATCAAGAGCTGCGCGCCGGCGATATCGATCATCTGCTGGCACAGCACGTGGCTCATCTCTTCATTCGCGACACTGTTTCACTATTCAGTGAAAAAGTCAACCAAAACGATGAAGAAGACACTGACCACTTCGAGAACATTCAATCGACCAATTGGCAAACGATGCGTTTCAAACCACCTCCACCGAATTCTCCAATCGGTTGGCGAGTTGAATTCCGTCCTTGCGAGGCACAACTCACTGATTTCGAGAATGCAGCCATCGTTTGTTTCGTTGTCTTGTTGACTCGCGTCATTCTCTCATACAATTTGAACTTTTTGATTCCGATTAGCAAGGTGAGTGTTGGGTTGCAGTCCTTGAGGGCGGCTTGATGTTAATCACTGACGTTTGCAGGTGGACGAGAACATGGCGAATGCTCAGAAACGGAACGCTTACCGCGAACAGCAGTTTTGGTTCCGCAAGGACATCAATCCTGAGTCGAAAGCGAATGGTGAGGCAACAGCAGAGGGTGAGGAGTACGAATTGATGACCATCGATCAGATCATCAATGGCAAGGGTACCTTCCCGGGGCTTGTACCATTGATTCACTCTTACTTGTCGTCGATGGACGTTGACACCGACACCCATTGCACTATTACTCAGTACTTGCGACTGATTCAGCGTCGCGCCAACGGTCAATTGCTGACCACCGCATCCTGGATTCGTCAAGAAGTGCTCAGCCATCCAGATTACAAGTGAGTTCTTCAACGTCATCCGCGTTTCTTCGGAATGACAACTGACCCAATCGTTTCTCGCGTTTGCAGGAAAGATTCTGTGGTGACGGAGCGCATCAACTTCGATTTGCTGAAGAAAGCCAAGGGTATTCAGGAGGGGACTGTGTCATGCCCAGAGTTACTCGGTCGCAGCATCAAGTCAAAGACGAAGGAGAATATTCCGCCGGCCATCGAGAAGCATCTCAGTTCATGCAGCTCGTAACCGACTTATGTTATGAAGAATCCACCAGCACCATGTTAACAGCCAGCTCAGCCCATCCACGGACTCACAACTCGATGTACAAATTCGTTCGGTGACATATTGCACACTCACACACAAAACACACACACACACTCCAAAACACTTTCAAAGTTTCTCGTTGCATTTCCACGTGGTTGATTGTTCCGTAGGCGGCCGATGCGCCGTGTTCAAGTTTAGTATCGTTTTGTGGTAGGACAGTTGTCACTTGCAGACACTGTCGGTGGAAATAAACAATTTGTTGAATGCAATTTTGCAATCAGAGCTATTTTATTGACCGCTTTTCGAATCAAAACAATTGAAGTCGTTTCGTAAAACCGTTTATTTAATTTTCTGATAAAAATCATCGCAATGACAATCGAATTAATGAAAAATTGGGGAAAGCATTCCTAAAATTGCTTGAATTCCAAATCGGAATATCGAAGTGAATCCAAACGTCGAATCACACATATCAGCGGAGTGGCTTCCATTGAAAGACCCACATGATGTCCATCGTCGCTAAATGTAGAAGTCAATCAGTTCGACATTTCGACGATGATACAAATTGGCCCGGACCGGCTTCCATACTTTTCTCTGTTGACGGTCGATGGAAAGAGAAAAATCGAACAAAATTAAAAGTGAAATTTTGCAAGTCGTGTTGATATGTTGCAAAACACACACACACACACATAAACACACGCAAGAGATGCACAAAAGCCCCGCTGAAACAGAACGGACTTCTGAACGCGGACGCAACTCTTCGATGTCCTCCAACTCCACCCTCCATCCAACCGCACAGAAGTCCGAATGCCATGCAACATCGAGCTCGCCGAATCCGAATTTTGCGAGAGAAACCACTCCACGCGGGAGATCCAAATGAAAACGACGTGCATTTTTGAAGCCTTAAAACCTATCACGAACGCAATCGCCAATCAAATCAATCGAATTTGTTATATAATTGCCAGTTAAATGCGTAAATGCACGGCACTTTGCCGGACGCCCAAACGGTTAGTGCGCATTTGCAATGAGAATGTGTTGGGTACTAAACCGTGGTGCTGGTTGAGGCAATGAAATTCGGCACGGCGACTACACAGGCGCCAGCACGATTGTAGTTCAACGAGGCCAATTGACTCCATTCATTTGTCTCCGGGTCGTATTTCTCCACCGTTTTGAGATACTGATTTCCGTCGTAACCTCCAACCGCAATCAGACAATCGCCCAACAGTCCGACACCGATGGCATCGCGTCCGACACTCAACGAGGCAATCTGAAAGCAACGAGAAACTAATTGTAAAACTTTACGGGCGTGAAAGAGAGGGAAACTTACGAGAGTCCATGTGTCGGTGGCTGGGTCATAGCGTTCAACCGTTTCGGTGCGACAAACTGCTGGATTGCTGGCTGGACAATCATGTCCGCCCAACGCGTAGAGATATCCATTGGCAACGCCAACTCCGACACCACCCCGGCGCATATTCATCGGCGCACGCAGCGTCCATTTGTTTGTGTGTGGATCGTAGCATTCCACTGAGCGATGACAAACGCTGCCATCACGTCCTCCAACCACATAGAGGCGGCCATTGAGAACCGCAACTCCAGCAGTTGATCGCATTTGTGACATTGAAGCGACATAGCTCCAGGTGCGTGCGATGGGATCCCATCGTTCGACTGTATTCAAATAGCTCCATCCATCGTGACCTCCGACCGCGTACAAGGGTCCTTCAAGCACTGCCACACCGAGTCCGTGGCGATGTGTTCCCATTGGGCCCAGAGTACTCCAGCTCATTGTGTTCAAGTCGAAGCTATCCACCTGGATTGGGACATATGACACATGAGATCAAGGTCCGTGGGGGATGCATGAGCAACTTACCGAATTCAATGTTTTCAGACCATCTCGACCACCGACAATAATGAGCTTGTCCTCCATGACGGCAACACCGAACTGTAGACGTCGACCGGTCATGTTCTTCAACAACTTCCATTCGTCTAAGCGAGGGCAGTAGTTCTCAATGCTGATTGCACCTTTGTGAGCGTCCATCCCTCCGACAGCCAACAGTCGTCCCATGGTCGACTTGCGGGGTCGCGTGCGATGTGACGAAATTTGAGCACGTCGTTCGGGCATCAAATGCCATTTGAGGGCTTCCATCACCAGTTGCTGGCATTCGTTTGAGCTGCACAACGTTTCCACATAGTCGGCAATGAACTGTTTGAGGGCGAGTAGGAGGTTTGCGCTGAGTGAATTGTCGAAAATAGACCGAGCAAGAAGCTTACCGTCGGTGGCAGCAGTGGCAGTCGAATCAGCGCCAACAGATCGGGAATACACTTTTCTCGACTGGCCAAATCCGATTGAATCCAAGCCATCAGCGCATGAAAAACGTCCTGTTCGGATGGAACATTCAAATCGTCACTCTTCAACAACTTGGCGAGTTGCTCAGCGCTGAGTTGATAAAATTCTTGGTTCTTGCAGACTTGCATGAAATGTTGGCAAGTGTAATTGCTGGACAATTCGAGCAACTTGTGACAACTCTGCTGTTCAGCAAACAAAGCGAATCCAAGACAGTTCGATGGATGCAGCTGCTTTGCAAGAAAATTGCAACAAGCCGTCACAACGTCAGTCAATTGGAGCAAACATGCGGTTGCCAAAAGTGTTTCAACATTGTCTTCGCGCAACTCAATGGTGCCCGTATAACAATACTGGATCAGCATCTGCAAGGGATCCCCATGTACATCGACCAAAGTGATTTCCTCCTGTTGGGATTCTCGCAATGCCCCTGTAAACATTGCCGCAAAATACGCAGACGACGCTGACAGAACGATGCGATGTGCTGAAATTCTGAAAGGAAGCAGAAAAAAAAGATCAGTCGGAATCAAAACATCGAAACTCTTCCGGTTGAATTGCGGGGATGTGCGCAAACGAAGATACAATGATGGTCCGTCGCGTGCATCGCGACGACACAAAGAAATGCCCGCAATTGATGTGACGCGCGAGCAGTGTCCTGTTATAAATAGCACAGAGTGCTTTGTACGTTGGGGACGCATCTCGGAAATTGCGCGGAATGCCCACTCGCACACATGGCCGGGACCGACAAGACCCGTCACGCGACGGTTAGACAAACACCACTGGGCGACGTTGCGGTACAGACAAAGAGAATCTAAAACGTATTTTCAAGCTGACACATGGCCAGCCATGAACTTGACATCGGCTGCAATGGGACCGGATGCGTCGCAACGAGAAATGCTTACTTCTTGCCATCGTTGCCAGCTACCAGCACCACATCACACAATTGTCTACTGTCCAAATAGGTCTGCATGTTCCGCAGAGTGCTCTCCGCATGGTCAGCACTCTGATAATATTCATCCTGTTGGCTGGCCACCGATGACGAGATGCTGGCCAGGCTGTAATCTCGCGGTATGGAGTCGTCCTGGATCATTGTCGACCGAGAGCTTGACGGCAGCATTAGGGAATCGTTGCTGGGACTATTTTTCGTGGACATCTCTTCGTTTAGCATCCGTCAAATGAACGCTAGAATTGCATCGACCACAAATCAAATCTCCCGAAATGATTGAAATTCACAAAAGCAATTTCGCTGCGAGAACAATTCACAAATCACAATTGATTAACCCTCGACGCAAAGGAAAAAAAAAATGTTGAAGAAAACACTGCTGCGCCGAACGAACAAATCGGTTTCGCGTCGGTTGCAGTACTGAACGCAATGGTTCTTCCAATGAAATGCAATTCGATTCTATTGTTTGATGCCGTCACATCGCATTTTGCAATTGCAATTCCATCGAAAATGCACAAGCGTCTTGTGTCTGTGTCTTTCTTTCTTCCTTTCTTTCTTTCACTTGTTTGGTCGTCACCACCACCACCGCAACGCACTTTATCCAGACCAGCACAAAGCGGCCGTCGACAAACGACACGGAATCGATGCGAATGACGAACCAATGTTCTGCATTCACTGGCTAATTAACTGGCGTTATTGTTCCACTGTGTTGTCTATCGCTCACATCCGCACATCATGTCGCCTTTGTTGTTCACCCTTTGACCGAATTCATTTATCGTTTTCTATTTTGCTGTTTTTGATTCAGTTTTGTTTCGTTTTTTTTGCTCGTTTTCTTCTCACTTTTTGCGAATTAATTTTTTTCGCTTTTTTTCGGAATTTCAATTTCTTATGCTGTCGTCATCATCGTCTCGATGCTTGGCCGTTGTTGATTGTTGCGACGACTGCCGTTGTTCGCAGTGACGTTGTTGTTGTTTTTTTGCTAGTCTATTTGTTATTGCCGTTCGTGCAACATTTTGCATTGTTTATCATTTGTTCGTGTTTCATTCACTGGCCGATGAATCAATGGTGGCGTTCCGGTCTTCCAGCAGTCTCAATTTGCGATAATATCAGATGAATTTTTGTTGGCTGAAGCGAATAAAGAATGAAAGAGAATTTTCTTAAAAATTCCGCCCTTTGATTTTCCGGAAAAATCGATGAGAAATTTGAAAGCAAAAGTGATTCGTCTGTTGACCTTCTGCTGCAGATTCTTTCGTGTCAACCTGTACTGCAATGACCGACCTCAATCGGAACGCACCCAAATCGAGATGTCAAAAAAAAACATGACATTTCACTGATTCATTGAAACTTTTCCAAACGAAAAGCCAAAACAACAAATCGAATCGTCACCTGGGCGGAGTGATAAATTTATCGACTATTTCCCACATTTTCCCGTGAAAAGTCAACGTTCAGGTAATTTTTCCAAGAAATTTATTGGAAACAAGTATTTATTCTGAGGAATTTCTCCTCGAAAACAGGATGGAAGCCCTCGACTCGATTGAGAAGCGTATCGATCAATTGACGCGCATCTTAGGTGAAATGCCATCAGAAGAAACCGGCACAAAGGAGACTCTGTCTGATTCATTGCTCTCAGCCAATACGCTACTGTCGAGTGCGATGAGCGGACGTGAGAAAATCGCTGAGGTTGTGAATCGGTCCGCGGAGCTTGAGCACTATTTGGATCCGAGCTTCTTGGACGAGAAGCAGGAGATCAAGGCCAAGGAAGTGTACGTCAACACGGTGGCTCCCGAATTGGCGGAGAATTTTGAAACGCTGGAGGATATCAAGAATTTGGAACCGACTTTGGGAGCCGAGTATTTCCGATCGATACCCGATGTGACGGACAAGCTGAAGGAGATGAACGAAAGCACCGGTGAACTGAGCCAGAAGAACGATCTACTGGAGGAGAGTCTCACGTTGGCCATGCAGCGATACGATGAAATTCAATCGTCCATTAAGGACTCCCTCAAGGCAATGAATGAGCGCATCGATCAGATTGAGAATCGTTTGAAGAACAAGAAGAAGCCCGATGTTGATGTTTGAAGGGGGATGCGGGGGCTCGATGGATTTTTTAATTTATATTTCTCAAATTATTTTGTCGCTAATAAATTCACTGCTTATTTCTTAAATACTGTTGTTTTGACTGGATGACGTCATCCTCGAATGTGCTTGCATGCTCCCAATTCTCTTCTCAAATTTCGTGATCAAAAAAACACAAATTAAAAGCTTAAATTAATTAAAATTTTATTTGCTTAAAAAACTATTATTATCATTAACTACAATGAATGAATGTGACTAATTAAAACTAAACCATTTCCATCGGCTTTAGTTAGCCGATGGCCTCATCTCATTTATCCCAAAGCCCGATTTCCTTCATCTTGGTCTGGAAATAGCGTTCGAGGGCGTTGGCACAGCGATAATATTCAGTCTCAGGGGAATTGTAGAGGCGGCAATTGGAGAAAACTCGGGCCATGTCAGCCATGAACAGACGACGCGTGGCATAATAGCCCTTTTTGAGTCGCTCCTGCATCGTTTTGAAGTCCATCGGGTACTTGATGTGGTCATAGTAGTCGGGCACCTCATTCTTATCGACAGGCTTCAAGAATGGCCACGCAGCTGTGTGTTGCCGTACGGCTGCCAGCACCGTGTTCAGCGTCTGCGCCAATTTGTCTGGATCGACACTTTCATCCAAGGGTCGTGCAGTTCGTTGAGCGCGTGCCTGTGGCTTCCATCCAACTTCACGTAAGCCCGGTATCGATTCGACTGGAATGCCTCGAACACCCTCTTTGAAGCACGTCAGTCCCGAATGGACTTTCTGAATGTCTGTCTGACGTTGCGAGATCAATTCTTTGATTATTTCCTTTTGCTTGCGAATTACCGCACTGAATTGCGTGTAGACGATGGCCGGATGCAATTCGCAATGCATCAATGTGGCGCCCTCGTACTCCTTGATGTAGCCAGCGTAGACGGGCCGGGCCACTTTGATGTCTTTGGAAAAGCCTTGCTTCTTAAAGTAGCCAATGGCAAACTCATCCGCGTAGGTTAAAAAGTGCTTGATTCCTTGCTGTGTGCTGTAGTCTTTCAGGTGGTTCATCAGATGCGTGCCATATCCTTTGACCTGCTCATTTCCAGTGACCGCACAGAACACAACCTCTGTAAAGCCTTGCGAGGTGAATGTTCGAAAGCAAATGCCTCCAATGGGACGACCCTTTTTGATCAACGCCAACGTCTTGTGTTTTCTGTAAGTGAAATATATACCGTTAAAATACGTCACAATACCACGAATAGTTTTAAAACTTACGGATCGAAAACCAATTGGCTGATGTACTCGCGTGGCATATCCGGCAATTGATGCGCAAACACCGACTGCAATCCCAGCAGCCATAACATGGATTGCTTGTTGATTGGTTGCGTCAGCGAATTGCCGACAATATGAAATTCAATTTCTCCCCGTTTCTCTTCTAATTTGGCAGCTTCATCACGTGGTGCATTCACCGGGAACACGATTTCGGTGCGCATCGCATAGTTTGTGTCGTTGATGCGTTGAATTGTCTCGACGACAGTTTCATCGGGAATTTCCTCTCCGGAATCTTCGCGCTTGATTTTCTTCACTTCGGGGCCCTTCTTCAGGCCAATGTTCATCTGTTCACGATCTCGTTTGCGTTGCTGCTGCTGCAACACCAGACCAATGGGCTGTTTGAAATTCGGATCCCAAATGGGTGACTCTTCATTCACAACTTCATGCTTGAGGGCCTCCAAGAATTTCGGTAGCTGCGCCAACATAGCCCGACGTTCAGCAGCCATGCGATCCTGCTCAGCACGGCATTTCGTCAAAAGTTGTTGACACAAATACTGGTAGACCGCCTTCAACAGCGTCCGTCCGAAAACAACGGTCGTTTCAAAATGACGCAGCGTATTGCAAAACGCTGGCACATGACAGAACATCAGCCAGCGTGTGTAGTTGATTTTGTATGATGATTCGTCTTCGGATGTCAGATCTTGACAACGAACGCTGGGCGGTTCGAAATTCCAGTAGTTCAAGCAATGCAAGAATGTCTTAGCGACATCGGTCATTGTTTGAAATTCGTTCGGTGGAAGGTGCTGGTATTTGTAAAATATGAAATTGGTGACTGCTTTCGCGATAGACGGCGTTTCGAAGGGTGGATCGCCAAGAGGACCGGTGATGACAGCTTGCTGACGCGTCAAAATGCATTGACGAATCAATCGAAAGAGAAAGTAATAGACTTTCTTGGTGTCGCCGTCCTCTTCGCGGTGCATGCTCATGTAGAGATTCTCTACATCGACGATGGCTCCAAGCAGCTCATTCAACTGATCATCCGTTATGTACCCCAAGTGCGAGATGTGGTCCTCGAGGCTGTGCTTGCAATTGGTGTTGCGGCATTCCTCTGTGAACTCTGGACAGTAATTGTTTTCAACATCTTTGTTTCGGTTTTCTTCAGGCGTCTTCCAACCGGTGCATCGGCACTCCGCTGACTGACACGCCGAGTACATTGATAATTTTGCCATTTTCTGGTCCTTCGGCAGTTTGTAAACCTGAAAGTGGTGGATTAGTAATGAACCTTCACCAATGGATTCCAAACAATCTCTACGAACCTTTTCCTTCCGCAATTGGATGCGCTGCAAGCTACTCTGGCGCGTTGTTGGCTCCTGGCCCGAATTGCTCGATGTCAAATTGGTTGAACTGTCTGCTTCGGCATAGTCAGACAGGGGCTCCTTTTTCACGCACACTTCGTCTTCAGCCAGTTTTATCTCGGACATTTTTTGATCGGCTGTTGCTGGTTGGCTTTCTTCTTCGGAAAAACTCGAATTTTGCCGTTGAAAAGCGTTTAATTCAATTAATTCAGCTTCCACTGTTCGACTGTTTGGATGCACCTCCGCCATTTGTTACGGTTTACGACTTAATGTCAATGTCAGTTTGAATCACAAAGTTGTCGATGTTGTAGTGCGGTAATGCGGTAATGTCGGTATGCAGATCGGTCGATCTTGCAGATGACTATTTTTGCGCGTTCATTTGAAATTGTTTACCAAAAAATAACACAGAATTTTACTGCTGAATAGTTTTTATTGTAAATTGTGACTCAACGACGCTATGGGTTTGCAGGACTGGTTTTTGCGATGGCGGAATAATCAAAGATATTGGAGGAATTCGAATTGACATCAGCTGATTTGTCTCTTTCGCGTTTCTTCATCCACTCGAGACACGTTTTTGCGATAGCGTTGTTTATCAAAGGCTTTTGGCTCAACACGGCTGCAATGCGATCAATCCAAGCGACCAAATCACTGGTTTTTATTATGGCACCACCAAACACCTTCTGGTCGTCGTATTTCTTGTAGAAGGCCGCTGCTGTCATTATTGCTGTTTCGATTGGGCTGCTTGGATTGTGGGTTCGCTTTTTCTTCGGTGCAGGAATGCTGGAATGGAATTTTTTTTGATACTTTTGGTTGATCGCTCTCGTCAAAATAACACTCACTACTTGGCCAACAACTGCTCTGCTTTGGTCATTGCACTTTCGAAGCCCTTTTCCATTCGCTGAGCAAATACCCGTTCAGCATCTACCTGTCGCTTCTTCTCATCATACGGCGTCCATTTGATGGATTGGTACAAAGGCTTTTGTTCTTCCTCGTCAGGCATGAATGGCGCCACCAGAACATACTGGCCGTTTTCAATCTTCGTGATAAAGTTCACGTCGTAACCGCGGAACTGCTCCGTTCCGACAAACGCCCGCACTTGCTCCTCGAGATCGGACAGGCAGGAAATTAGCGGATTCAGTCGTTGGTTGTAGTTGTTCAAGGCGGTCCTTTCTGTGACGTCCTTCAATACTTCAACAGCGTAAAGCACATGTTCCTGAAGCACACCCAAGTTGGCTAGCAGTTCCAAATTCAACCTGGGGGGCACACATTTTGATCGAGTTGTTCGATTCATCGTCAAAGTAACGCTTACGATTCATCTACAACACCCCTCTTCTTAAACTGCCTGTCTCGCAAATCGTCCGTAAACCTTGCGGCCTTGTTAAACGCCCTGTCGATTTTGGACAGGTAGAAACCAGGTAATAAAACCAAAGCAACACTCAGGCAAACGGCTTTACCTTTCAAACTCCGTCTCGGCTGACAAGAAGCGAATGATTTTCGCAGCGTTAGCCCCAACGGTTAAACAGAGTAATAGCACGCAGATTGGTTTCATCTTTTTGCCCAAAAGAATCCACTTGGAATGGGGATCGTCTCAAAAGGCTTCGGAATTTATTCGATTCGAACTCAAAGGGAATGTCGCTGTGAGGTCACATGCTCTTCAAATATTTTTCATCTCAATTTCAGGCATGTTTTCGCTAAGTCACAAAACAAATTCGGTTCCTCTTCGGAATTCCGGAGAATGAGAGCCGACTGAAAAAGAGAGCAAATAGTGTTGTGTGCGCAGATGGGTTGATTTATATAATCGGCGTGACGCACAAATTTTTTCAGAATGATTCATCAATTTCATCTCATAAAAATGCCAATATTGGATGACTTGCAGTTACCGCCATCCGCAATGAAGGCTATCGCTCTCTGGGAAGACTGAGTCGATGGAGATCGTTGAGCTTTCGGAAAGTTTCATCAAATAAAGCCCGACAAACGAACACCTCGATGGCGAATAGGAATGCGATGTTTCGCTCCAAAGAAAACATAGCATTTTTCGCAACAATGAAACATTGTCGTGTGCCAAAGCCAATGAATTGCAACCGTTGCCGCTTTGTCACACCGCTTGCTCTAGCGACGAATTGCCAATCGGCGTGCGCACACGCTCTTGAGTAAGCTGAAATCGAGATCATTGTGTTTGCCGTTCGGTGAATTTGCAAAACGTTTTAATTAATTAATTTGCACACGCATTGCAATCGTCTGGTCGGGCCATTCATTCAACAATTAATGGGCGCATGTTCTCAGCCACCGATTGCAAATGCCAAAATGACAAGAATTTTATGGTTTGGTTTTTTTCTTCTTTTGTTGTTGCGACGACGGCCATCGTTTGTCGAGTCGGGCGTTGCATTGTTTGGTTGTTTTATTGCCGACGACTGACCCAAATTGATTGCATTGGCTTGGCTGTTTCTCGATGCTGGTTTGGAATTCTCATTGAGACTGACTTCCATCCAGCATCATTTCATTGCCACTCACGACAACCTGCTCACACACATTCAACGGACCGATTAGACATCCGACATGTGTTTACCAACAAGAACCAGCGATTGCGTGGGATCGGTAAAATGCAAATTTATTTTCGTCTGAGATTATTTTCGGACAGTCAGTGATTTGTTTGTCAAAAAAGCGAAAACAAGCCGTCAAATACTCGTCACACATCAGTCGACCACTGTAGAGATCGAAATATGCATCGTGCTCGCATCAAACACCAGAATGAAACACCGTTGCCTTTACACAAGTCATTTATTTCTGTAAGAAAACACAATCGCACACTCGTCACGTCAATTTTTCTCAGAACAGACCAAATATCTTAGAAAAACATAATTCCATTCGACGTCATGTTGCTCTAAGATATTCCGGGTCGGTTGAGGAAATGCCAGTCGACCTCAAGAGAAATACACTCGATGCACAGAGCCGTCGTTGTCAGCCACGAAAATGGTGTATTTGTCGGGACCATTGCAGATGGCTCTTATTCCCTCGCCCAGATTCAGCTCGTCGGCCAAAGTGCCCTTTCCCTCGAAATCCGTCCACTTTTTGATATACCCGTCCGAACCGGCTGTGTAGAAGCAATCTTCAGTACCAGCGATGCCTTCCACACGGTCGTGGATTTTCTGCGAAAGAAGAAGTCATATGAGCTGCGAAGCAAAGCCTTGGACATAACCTACATTCTTTGTCCACCGGATTGGGTAGTCCTTTGCGTTGCGAGCAACAGAAACGCCTTGGCCGTCCTTGGTGGTGATTGCCAAATACTTGCGACGTCCACTCTCCAAGGGACCAATCAGCGCGATTGGACCTTTACCGGGCACCACCGCTCTAGTCATATACTTGCCCGACATGAGCACGTTGTACACGAACTCTACCCTTTCGGTGCCGTGCGGCTTGTGATGCACCTCCTCATCGGCGCCGGTGTAGAAAACGCTGTCATCAGCACAGTACAAATTGCACACCTCCTCGGAGTCGGTCTTCATCATCACCTGAGAATCGTTGAAATCGACGAGGGGACGCTTGAAGATCTTCAAGTAGCCATCGTAGCCGCTCGAGTAGAGGTGCCCTTTTGGATTCACGGCCATTGCATAAATCTCAGCGGTGTGTGCTTGAAACGTGTGTCCAAGTTGCAAGTCTTTCGTCCAAACTTTGATTCGGCCATCGGCTCCGCCACTGAACAGGTGATCGTTGTAATAGACCAGGGCATTGGCGCTGCCTGTATGCTTGTCTGCTTTCAAAGAGCTTTTTTCTATTTTTCCGACCATTTTTTATTTTTGGTTTGTTTGTATTTCTTTCGTCGAAACGGAAGTTATTTCGTAATTTTGAATTCTTGCACGATGCACTTTTCACTCGAAACTCAACGATGCACCACCGATCAGCCACTATTTATTCGATTTTCCAGTGATTGCGTTTCAACGGCCGCAAATTGAAACAAACAAATTTTGGATAAAAATAGTTCATTTGTGGGAATACGAAGGCGGGCGACCTCTGTGCGTCGGTCAGATTGGCTAAGGGCTCCTTCGAAGGGCGGAAAAGTCTCCGATTGGTGCTCAGCTGTCGATTTGAGAATCCATCACCTTTCAATCAATCAATCAATCCTCAGAAAGGCGAGTTGGTAAAATATCAGTTCTCTTCCGGAAAGACCTCCAATCGTGCATTTCGAACGCGCCCTAATCGAAACTTGTTTTCAATTTTCGTTGCATCGCACTTACAATACATCACGCAATTCCTGAATGATTCATTCCATTCAATTTCGTCGCAAAGGAAATGCGATTTTCGTGAATGCGTCGTTGTAAAATGATCCACATGACGTCTGAGTCAGCTTTCTTATCGCCTCGAACTCGCAATGAACCTTTCGAAAGCGGCCTAATCGTACCAAATCGATTGGAGTTGAATTGTGAAACGGAATTTCGACTAGTGATTGCCACTCGAACAAATCGAGACCAAACCACTTGTGCCAGCTGGTCAACTGTTTCTCTCCTAATCGGATCCAGGCGGACGCTAAACATCGAAACGCAACGAATAATTTGGCCGATGGCCAAACATCGAAATGGCAATCAATTCGACGAATGCGTTGTAAACATTTGTAACCTTGAATATGTCTGTAAGATGCGCAGCGTAGTGTTTACCAGTCCTCCGTTCAACAACGGAATCAATAAAGGCATCAACAACAGCATTAACAACAGCATCAACAACAATACATTGCTTTTGACGCGGTTATTTTCATTCGCGAAAACAAAACGATCAGCGTGAATATCGATGGCAGCTACAAGACCGGCCGGTGTTAATGCACTCGATCATACGATCTCAATGCGGTGATTCAATTAAAAGAAATTAAAAATAAACAAGTTTGGTGAGCGGCAGGCGGCTACATTGTCGCTTTAATTGCGCGCCAGAGTGCGGCGTTTGAGCGTTGATTTCGCTGGCGCGTTTTGCCGCACGCGGGGGGTTTCTTTGGAAAAGCAAATTTATCACCGGCTAGCGGGTAAACAGGACTCGCGACTATTTATGGTGCGGTGCCCATTGACGTCTTTGCGATGGGGGCTGGGGGCTTGACTTGGAGGTTTGGCTTGGAGGCTCGGCTTGTGTACTTGGCATGATCAGGTGGTCGACAAATCGAAGGTCGATTGTGGGGGTCAATCTTGGAAATTTTCTGGTGTGGAAAACTGGAGTGGCTTGGTTACCCCTCAGTGCTTCCTTCATTTTGCCTTCATCGCTCGAAGTATCATCCATAGACTGCAGCACAATGGGAAACGCAATGATCAAAATACCATCCGCCCGCACCCTTCACACCGCGTCATTTGAATCTCATCGATGAAAACATCGCCGTTTCTTGCGACTCATCCGAAATTATGAAAGAAAAACGACGTTGTTTTCATCGCATTGTTCATCGTTGCTTGGCTAAAATTAGCTCCGTCATGGATCGACGTTCTATAAAACGGCTGGCCGATGCCGCATCCTCAGAACAATCACAACAGAAGTCAAAGTGAAAACAAGTCAAAGTGGAAACATTTATTCAAAGAAAAAGGAAAATCGTGTTTTTTACTCGGAAAATTTGAGAAAAGTGAAAATGGTTGGAAAAATCGATCGTACAGCATCAAAACTCGAGAAGCATACCGGCGAAGCGACTAGCTTGGTGTATTATTACGATCACATTTTCAGCGGCGGAGAAGATGGCAAGATCAAGGTAAGACCCTCGACAAACAGGTGTACCAGAGGTGATTGCATTCTCGCTCAACTCCACAGGTGTGGAACAGAGACCTTCAACTCCAGAAAGACATCAACGCGCACACAAAGGCAGTATACGCATTGGCCGTGAACCCTCAAGGACAATTGTATTCGAGCAGCTACGATGGTTTCTTGCGAATCTTCAAAAACCCGATCGGCTCCAGCGACTCAGTGGTGATGATGCAAACTGATCCAGGAGAGATCTGTTCGTTGTACTGCGTGGACGACAGTGTCTACTACACCGGCGAGGAGACTGAGAAGAAGGATACTCGCCTACAGGACGGCTCCAATCGAGTAGAGTTCGTCTACAATTTGCTGATGTCCGGCAAGTACTTGACTAAGGCTACAATTCCGGGTAAAGCTCCTCTATCGTTGATCGGACCAGTTGAGAACAATCGCCGCAAGTTCCTCGTCTTCACCACGAAGGATGGTCGAGGCGTATCCTTGGCCAAGAACCAGAAGGGATACCCCATTTTGTGGACGAAAAATGTGAGATTCTTGTGGGAAGCTCGAAAGAGGTCCAAAATTATTATTATTAACTTCCTCTTTGCAGAACATTCACGACAAAATCGAAGCGCTTTGGGCCACCGAAGACGAGTTCTTCACCGCCGGTGCCGATGGCAAACTCAAACGGTGGGTCGACATTGAAGGTGGCGGCTACAACTCGGACGAGGTTTCACTGGGCACTCGCATCAACGCCCTTTGCATGGGCCGCGATAAAGACATCGTTTATGCAGCCGATGCCAACGGTCTCGTTCAACGAATCACTTTCGACTAGCCATTGCTCAGCCACATCATCGGCTTGCGTGTGCTTTTGCGACAAATATCTTAGGAAAACACCAAAGAATTCACGTTGCGATTCGCCTATTTGATTTCCCAGTCGCGCGGATCAGTTTGCTTGTTAATTTTATACGAAATGAAATTATTGTGTTTTGAATAAAAAAAAAAAAAAAAAAATTATAAAATAAAATAAAGAAAAACAAAATTTTCAAGCGAGAAAAACACCTGAGTCATTCATACTGCGAATGGTGGCCTGACGAACAATCGACATGAAATTCCGATTGCAGTCAATTCACACAGGTGACGCGCGCTCGCTCGCAACTATGCCCCAACCGATCGACAAAACGAATCTAATACAATTTGAATGTTTTGCGCAATGTGCGCTGTGCAGATAAAACATTCGAAATCATGTCGATTTCATCGACACAAAACACTTCAATTATCAGTCGAAATGGAATGGAAGCGAAAATACAGAATTGAAATAGGAATTCCATTTGGTGGCCACCCGGCGCTGACCCCATCGTTTGGCGTCGCCAATTACCGACATTTCGGATTCGACGCTAAATGCCGTTTAGGTTATGAAATTTTCGAGATGAAATGAATGGCTGCATCGATGGGCCGTCGACCGCGTTGTCGTCCATTTACGTAATTTCGTTGCGCGGCCGATTGTTTCCAGCCGCCAACTGAATTCCGCCTGTCAGCCATCCGTTGCATCTCATTTCGAACTTGTGCTGACTGACGATGGCGTTGTCGTCGTGCGAGAACGAATGCAACACACGTAATTAAAGTGGTTTCGGCTTTTGCTGCAGCGATCGTCGCGTTGAACCAGTTTTTTTTTTTACCTTTTTGCGCGCTTTACAATCCATCCAATTAAGAAATGTGGCGCAGCGTAAACGAAATCACCGCAACTCCATTGGATCGATTGATGCGATGCGGAAAAGTTGCCAACGGGGATTGCCTCCCGAAGAACCACTTCTCATCCCATTCACTCTTCCAACTCTGTTTCCGGTAAAACGACCATTCGGAACTGTCTGCCTCCCGGCGAATTACCGAATTTCAAATCCGACCGTCCCGACTCGACAAAAGCATTACAAATCGAAATCTGAACAATAGAGTTGTCGACAATGCGAAAAT
>JANSTV010107822.1:0-19145 GCA_027564135.1 Lestremia cinerea
TCGTTGCTTCAAAGCTGTCGGTCGTCCTCTGCTTCGCGATCCATTCGAAGAAAATCACAAAAATTCGCGAAAATTTCTAATAATTCGGAAAAAAAAAATTCACAAGAATGAAAGCAAGTTTGATCTTGCCAAGCAAAGCCTACTTCCACTTCATATGGCTTCGTTCGAATTGCCATAGCGATTACATAATCATAATATGAGTGAGGATCAACGGCAGCTCGCTCTGTTTTGAGCCGAATGATGGTGATTTTTTTAGATTTTTGATGCAGAACAATTATGAAAAAAAATATCTTTTCGTGGTTCAACTGCGTTTCAGTCCTCCGACAGGCATGATCTGCAGGCCACTTCCATAAGCCTCACAGGTTTTTGTGTTTCTGTAAATCGAACCGAATAGTACAATCGCGATTCGATGGTAGTATAATTTCAGGCGTTTTTTTATGATTTCCAAATGACAAATTGGGCTCTTTTCGATTCTTTTTGCATAACAAATAATATGTAATAAATGAAGTAAACAAATGAAAATGAAGGTTGAAAGTTGAGAAACATAGGTTGCGAACAACGCTTATTCAAATTTGGGAGACAACTTTGCACCAACTAATCAGATTTAAATTTAATAGGCTAATTTAATATTTTGGCTTTGACAGAATAGCCATCGTTTCATTGTTTGTTTTAAATAATCTATGCTTTTGGCGCTCCTTTTGAAATCTTCCACAAGGAGCCGGTTAACCAATTGCGTTTCAATGTGTTCCCAGAGAGCAATTTTACCCCCTTTCCGTAAATCCGACATGTCTTGTCGTCCACGTTCTCACCCGTTTCTATTTTGATAACAGCTTGCGTCTTTTCGTATTCCTGTAATCAGAAAACGAAACTTATAATTTGGCCCCGGCGCGACAAGTATATTTCCAAGCGAATCATTATTAGATTATCAATTAATGACTCTTACCCAGTTGGTTGTGTTCAATGAAGGAACTTCAGGCAATTTGAAGTAGATTACGCAATCATCCTTTTCTATAAGGGAAAGATGGATGTACGATTGTTTTTCCTCCTTTGGACCTTTGTATTTGTGTTCAAATTCGAAATAGTGTCTCAGCAATTTACCGGGAAGGGAACTTTTACTGTTTTCCGAAAGAATAAAATGAATCAATTATTGAAAGAGCGAGCATGCACAAGTTATGAAATGTGTGTAGCGTACAATTTGCCCATATGATTGACTGCGCGAAAGCTGATCACCGGCCAGATATGGTTCAAAAATGGAAGTGCCTCTTTACATGGTTCGCTTGATTTAACGTCGCATGCATTTCTCAGGAGGTCGAATTGCTCTACAATGCGGTTGGCATATCTGGGTGTGAACGCACAATTGAGTTGAGCATTTGGAAGCAGGTTCAACCAAAACAAAAAGCTTACATGTCCTTGAAGTCGGGTAGCCTACAAGACCAAAGGAGACACTCATGATTAAGTTCAATCTCAAGTCGGCTTAATTAATGGCATTCACTTACACTTCGAATAATAGCGATGGTCTGTTAGCGATCAGAGACTCGCCTAAAACTGGGCAGTTTCTTTTCGGGATCTCCAACACTGCGCGGATTTGAAGCGTACTTTCAAGTTCCAGGCTCAACTCGATCGCTTCTGTATCCGCATTTGTGTACGAGACTGGGCCATTGGTATAACATCGCTTCTTCAACACTGAGTCGATAATGAGCAAAATATTGGTCATTTGATTCCCAATTCGATTGATGCTGTCAGAGAAATCAATTGTTAGTGAACGGTTCGAAGAGATTCGAGGAAGTAATGCACAATTTATTTTGAGCTGCGGCGGGAACGGCTAAAAGCCAAAACTGTTCGTGAATTATTTTCCTGATTTTTTGACCATCGCCAGTTGGACATCTAAAAAGTGATCCACAATCGAAACGTTGTTGATAGTCACGATAATATTTAGGTTATGAAGCAAGAGAGTTCGTACCCACGAGGATTCATCATGCTGTCGTAATCCATATCATAAATATCTGCCCCTTCCCTACGGAATATTCCGCTGAGATAATCGTTCCAGTTACTATGGATGAACTGCTTGATGACGCTCTCACTCCCAGAGGGCCCCATGGGATTGGGTCTATGCATCTGAAGAAAGCTAGGAAGAGGTGATTATTGGAGCCTCGATTCAGAAACTCCTCGAGAGGCTTACTATTTAACTTCCTCCAGGGAGCCGGGTACGATTGGCCCAACATTTGTTTGAATCAAAGTTCTTCTCCAAACACCAGGCTCTTTTGTCATAATTTCTATTGTCATTGTCTTCACATTCACATAAAACCCTTCGAGTGGAAAATGACGAATGCATTTCCTCCTATACAAGAAATCCATGAGGAAAGCCTTTTCAATCAGTTGTTTGTGTGGGTTTCCATCCAAGAACCTGCAAAAGGAATCGTAGTGAAGCAGGCTCAATGTCATTCAGTGGGATCTCTTACTGTCTCGTGCCAGCCAGTTCTTTCAACGTTTTCATGATCGCCATTTGAGCACATCTTAGCTCGAACTTAATTTTTTCGCGCGCTATGGAATTTACCTCGTCTTCACTTCGAAGACACCAATCGTGTGATTGGAGAATCCTTTCGTCAAAATCTTGATAATTGATCTTGCCGTCGCGCAATAGATACGGATGATTTTCTTTGAAGCAAAATGTCTGGTCCATGAACTGCACCAGCCAATTGACATCCTCGACTGGGTCATATGTTTTACTGAAAATCGAGACATTTCGGAGATTAGCCAAAGAACTCATTGAATCGCTTTCTGTGGGATTACTGCCTCAACGATTGGAAATGATTTAGAGGCTTCCATCTTTCGATTTGGAAGCGGATTAGAGGCGGCAATCTGGAATGGAATGATTTTCATTTTCGATTGGGTTTGACGCGAGTTATAAGATCGAACTTGTAGTCTATCGGCAACGAGCTCAATGCGATTTCGAATCTGCCATGCAGGTCGGGGCTTGAATTAACGAACATTGATCGTTCGAAATAATCATCTGAATGGAATTCTTCAAGAAACTTGGTCACTCTGAAAGCGAACAGATTGTAATGGGGTTTTCCCGATGCTCAGTCTTTGATGTAAAGGCATTACCCTCGGAGTTTTTCCGCGGCCAGTTCACCTCTGAGTCCCCCACATTGGTGCTCCGTCCAACGTTCGTTTCCCGCATTCGAGCTGGATCGCTTAAGAACTTTTCTTGCATCCGAATCGAATACTGAATCAGGGGCTGCTGGTGCGGTGAAAACAGCAGATGCGCTGCGACGAAGACCGTTCTGGAAGTTAAGCCTCTCAGGCATTGGACCCCTACAAAAAATACCAGCCAAATGTAATTGAAAATGTAAGCCATTCGTAAGTTTGAAATTTACAATTGCTCTCGCTTTACAATGGTTGATTCGATATCATCGACTTGAGTTGCAACAACGACACGACCCTCGATGCTTTTATCCAGCATGATAATCAATTCCATTTTCTTGGTCATTAGGTTGAGATATCCTCGAGCAGAGTAGGCGAATAGACATCTTACATACATTTCATTGTCAAAAATCAGCATCGCTTTCACATATTGAGGTTTCAGCTCACAAGTCCTGAACAAATAGAACGGATCGCGGATGACTTTTGCAATCAGCAAGTAAAGGTTTGGCTCACAATTTCTGGTTCGATTCCAACGGTTGCTCTCTTTCCTCTGGCTTTGATGCACGCACGAAATCACTCCATATTTCGTGAATAATTTTATTCAGTTTTTCGAAGTTTCTGTCACAACTGAAATGAGGAAAATTAGCACAAAATTTTAAAACGTTTGTCATTAGGGAAATTCTTACAGTGGTTCATTGGATTGCTTGCGCATCGCTTCATAGAAAATTTTGAACATGGCTAGAGATGGCACCGGCGCGAAGATTTTTTGTTCTTGCTCCAGAGATAGACGGCTCATGTTCTGATGAAGATTCTCTGCTATCAAGTTCGCGTCAGTTTTCATGCTTACACGAACATTTTTTCGAAACCTGTCGACAAATAAGCAAATGATCATGGAATTTTAGACGCGAATCTTGACGGACGCACCTCGAAACGACAGACTCTTGTCGAGTGAATCCCACTTCAGCATCGGTCCGAATCACATATTTCCCCTTGCCCTTCTCGATCAACAGAAAATTTATCTTTCCCGTCAGCATATTGACGAATACTCCTTGTTCGAAGGGACTAAGACAATTCCGTCGGAGAACGTATTCCATTGCGTAAATCTTTTCCACGATGGTACCGGGAAGGCGCTCCTCGGAAAAACTGGAAAAATCATTAACTCGCTTGCAAGAATTGCTTGAATGAATGAGCTCTTACTGAGTGATTTTTCCGCTTTCAGTCATACAACGAAGGGTGATCATAATAGCGTGTCGTGCAATTTCTAACAAGTATTTAAACCTTCCAAGCTCTCCATTCCGTTCACTACACCAAGGAGCAGTTGATGGGGCATAGGGCACATCGAATTGGTACAAAATTTCGCCGCGTACGCTTTCATAGTTGGGGAGAATTGGGAAAGAATCCATCGCAAAACACAGGAGCTCATCGAGGTACCCCAAATACCATGATATGTTGTTCTTGTGTGAAATTCGTTCTTCCAAGCTTGAAGAAAATTTATCGATTCCAAACAGAGTCCATTATTCAATAAACTATTGATCCTCACTCATATAAATCATATTGAATATCTTCATCTATTTTCCATCTCTCCAATCCTTTATGAATGATCGGGGGCAATCTACCGGCGAGTTCGCATCGAGCACCATCTCATTTTCAATTCGATTTGCTAATTACAATTTTATTCACTCACATGCGTTCACCAGTGCGGAATGGATGCAATGCGGCCGCTAATCGAGTTGTTGATCTATTTTCACTCTTACGTCTTTCCCGAGCGATCAAAATCAAAACACTGAAAATAATAAAACTCATCAAAATGGCCATATCAATATCAACCTATAGGTGTTACTTCTCAACTTCCGGTTCGACTAGTTCTCGAAGTCTTGCTCCAACACATTTATCGGCTTTGGAGGAATCGAATGCCGATTCAAAAGCCTTGTGACTTGGCAAATGATTAGTATATTGATGGTCCCTAGCAAAAGTGAACGATCAAGATAAGCTTTTCCCGAATAAAACAATGAACTCACTCGTTTTCATCGTTTGGGATACTGCGAGATCGAGGGAGTTAAAGAGATTCAAAAGGAGTTTTAGTTGATGATCTAAGCGTCAATTGCGATTTGTAATTACAATTGCTCTTCCCTAAGGATCATATTTACGATGTTGTGAGCATGCGTTGCGACAACGACGCGGCCTTCCAAGTCTTTATCCAACAGAATGGTTGCTTCCATCCTCTTAGTGGCCAAATTGTAATAACTTCGGGCGTGATACTTGTCTGAGCATCTATCATTCATTCCTTCATCGAGGATCAACATCGTTTGCAAAATTTTCAGATCCAGTTGACAAACCCTAGGAATATAAATTTATTCGAGGAACGATTCCACAATCGTCAAGCGAACGTGTGACTCACAACTTTTGGCTCAACTCGATCTGTTGTGGGTCCTCCTCTGGCCTGGACGCACGCCAGAAATCATTCCATATTTTGTTCAAAATGACATTAAGTTCGTTGATGTTGTCATCACAACTGAAACAATCAAAATCAGAAGAACATTCAATCATACCGAGACTCGCATTCAAGACAATTCTAATCATAAAGATCTGTACGGTATTTTATCAGCATCATCATCATCATTTCCTTCGGGCAACGCGTGATAGAACACTTTAAACTTGGCTGGGGAATCGGCTATCGGCGCAAAAATTTTTTGTTTTTGCATTTCAGCGACACGACTCATTTTTTGATAAATGTTCTCTGTCATTAAATTAACATCTGTATCCATCATTCCTCGAACATTTGCTCGAAATCTGCCAGCAAACAAAAAAATTAAATTGGAATTTCAAGCGCCAATGACGTATGTTGACAGACATACTGCGAAATAGCAGACTCTTGTGTATTGAATCCCACTTCAGCATCGGTTCGAATCAAATATTTTCCACCTCTGACTTTGTTCAGCAAAAAATTTATCTTTCCGGTCAGCATATTAATGAATGCACCTTCCTGGAACACATCGAAGCATTTCCGTTGTATTACGTAATCCATAACGAAAATTCTTTGAACGATGGCGCCGGGTAGGAATGTTTCAGAAAAGCTGCGCAACGAAAAATTGTTTTGCTGTCGAATAACAATCGAGTGGAATGATTGCTTACTACGTGTTGCTGTCATTGCCAACGATTTGAAGTAAAATATCCAAAATAGCTCGGCGTGAATGCGTTACAATCATTCGAAATTTCGAAAGGTGATCACCACTATGCCTTTCACACCAAGGCGCCCTCAATAAATCATTGCGTGATTTTAATTAGACTAAAGCTTCAGAGCGATCAAGTTTGTAATCGGGGAGAATCGGAAAAGAATCCATTGCAAAACACAGCAGTTCATCCAGGTATTCCAAATACCAAGTAATGTTGTCTTTATGCGAACTGTCGGCCAATCTAAATTATGTTGAAAGAAAATTCGATTTGAGGCGGATCTCAAACGTTAAAGTGACCACTGGAGTTACTTTAGTACATCAGCTTTTAATTCTCTATTAATTTTTAGTCTTTCAAAATAGTAGAAGGCTATCGGAGGCAACCTGTCATAAAATGGAATGCCAATTCATTTCATTTAAATTCACTTGTTGGAAACTCACTTCCGTTCTCCATTTCGAAATGGTTGGATCACGGCCTCCAACGCACCTGTATGATCTTCTGAACTGTACCTCTGATGGTGAATCCACATCAATACTCTGCAAGTGACAACACTCAAAGAAACGACCCTTCGGCAGCAATATCGGATATCTTACTGCTCAACATCCGGGTCCAATAGCGCTCGCAGTCTGTCACCAACACATTTTTGGGGCTTAGAAGAGTCGAATGCCGATTTGAAGACTTCGAAGCTTAGAAAATGTTCCGAAGAGGAAGTTCTTCTCCGCGAAACTGATTCTTGACTCGCTTGAAGAGAATCTTGTTCGGCCGTGAAGGAATGCTGCTGGGGAGGATTAGAAGGCGCTGGCCCAAAACCGTGCGAATTATCAGGAGGCGCTGCATCCGGATCGTCTGTTGAACTGAACAAATCGAAAGAAGATGAACCACTTGGAACTATCGGAGGAGCACCCATTGGAAAGGATGGGTCGGGCGTGTCCGGAAGGCACCAAATTAATTGAAAACACTTGAAAACGCAAGCGAGAAACAAATGACAACTCATGCTGACGCCAAAACACTTAGTGATGTGTGGTTTCCGCAGCACCAGTATTTAAACTTGATTGTCATCAGATAGTCAAAACGAAAGACGAAAAATATGCGCGAAACAGACCGCATTTCGATTGACATTATTTTTATTATTTGCTTATTGTGAATTCGGTATGACGAAATCAACTTCGGCATTCAAACATTTTTCTTCAAAAGATCGATTCGCTCCGGCTCTCAAGTAAAACTATGAAATTGGTTTGAATTTAATTTGAATATGAATTTTCTATTTATTAATCATCGATTTTTTTCAATTGTTTGTATGTCCCTTTCTACATTTTCATGGAATTTAAATGATAAATACTAAGCTGATAGATATCTAATACAGAGGCACATCATCGATTCAATAAATAAAGCAAGCAATCTGCGGCGATGTGCTTCATTTGACATCCGAAATTTTCCCGTGCCTCTCGACAGAAATCGAAATAAAAAAGTAAATGCTAAATAAAAATTTGCAGTTCATCCATTGGCAATCCACCTCTGAGATTATGTTGTTGATGATACGGCCAGCTTCTTAAGATGCTCCATGAATACTTGCAGCGACACGTCATCGGTCAATACAGGAGCACCGCCATCCTAAGAAATACGAAAAAAAATTGAAAGGGGGTTAGTTTCAAATGGAATGTTAGTTCTGGATAAGCAACGAAGAAGGTTTGAAAGGAATATTTTTCTCAGAGAAGCCGCCACCATTCGAAAAGAGACCCAGAGCCGGGTCTCAATCAGAACCCAAGGAAAATCAATCTCGTGTTTAAGAAAAAGAGTCTCCCAAGCGAGTCTCTCATTCCCCAAGCACCACAACGACATTGAGTCAGAGGAAAAATGACACTTGATTTTATCGTGTTAGTTCAATGACAGATATCTTTCCAACCGAAGTGAGCCTGCTTCCGAAGAATCCTCATTTTGATCGATTCGAAAGCACGCTCTCTTAAAATTGAAATGAAATTTCGCACAGATAAGATGTTAAAAAGACACGAAAACCCTTTCCGAAGGAGAATCAAAGCACAAGAATCAAAAAGACAAAAAAAAAAAACAATAATCAAAAAATACCGTCGACTGGGCACCAATCATGGGCTGTGAACAATGAAGAAAATCAAAATGAAATCGACTTTTACCAAAAACACCAAACTCATGAGTCATGAGCACTTTGAACTGGAAAAATGATCTGGGATTGTCTCAAGCTTCTGAGATGTAGCAATCCTTGGCGAAGACTACGCTTTCAAAAGAGGTGAATGATGTGCACATACCTGGCCATAAGCATACATGTTGTTGTGTGTTTGCGATGGATTGACCTTCGACAACAAGAATCGAGCCTGCGATCCACCTTGCTCTGTGTCAATGTACCGAGGCATTGGGAAACGCGTTTGTAGAATTTCCTGGGCATCATCGACCGGTGCCTGAAACAGAAATACCCAGAAATACCGTTAGCGTTGCTTCAAGAGAATGTGTGATTAATGCGTGGCGGGGCTCACCTGAAGCAATTGCTTGAAGTTCGCATACTCGGGCATGTCTTGATATTTGAGCGCTCGCCAATTAGCAATGGTTTCGCCGTGGAAAATCAAGATCTGGAAAAAGGTGTCCATCAACAGAATGCGATCTGGCTGAATGGACGATGTATCTAATAGGACCGGCTCGGGTGGCCCGTTGAATGAGTAGCTGTACAGAATTGGCTGAATCATAATCAATGATTGTGTTAGATCTTCTCGCATCAGCATGTGTCTGGAAGAGAATCAGGTGTTTAGCGAGGACTCGGACTGATGAGCCAGGTTGAACCAACCTGTAGAACGTGGTTTCATCTGGTGAGTTGTTGAACACTTGAAGGAACTGCGACCGTCTCAAATGGTACATGAATTGCGGATACAAACTGAAATTCTCGGCCAAGCGGAAGCTGTTTGGATCATCTTTGCCGTATTCCCCAAATTTCTGACATAAACGAATTAGCATACGATCGACCCATCGCAATACATCTGGTCCGTCATCAGTTTCAGCACGATAAACCACCATTCGAGCCATTTGAACGGCAGCGGCCTCCTGATCGAATCCAGCACTGATGTGTGGCAGGTTTGCCGAAGCATCTGCCCAACTGAAAATTGGAAGGAAGAATGTCAGTAACCTTGTCCTCTTCATGCACTCCCGTCGAGCTTACTTTCTTGCGACGGTCGTGACGCGAATTCTCCGTTGACCACTTGAGTGCTGGTACTGCGTAATGAACTGCAAACAACCTCGCCCGCCTTGCGGAATGGGAGCTGCATGCTGATTGACCACCTCTAAGAAGAAGGCCATCGTCGTGGTTGGATTGACGCCGCACAATTTCCACTGCACAGTGTTGCCCATGCCGATTTCCGTGTCGGACACCGAAGCATTCTTCACATTGAGCGACACACATGATCCTATCCCGCCTTCAATTTTCAATTCACGCGAACATTTCAACTCAACGGTGGCATTAAACGCCATTTTCAAATCGTTCTTAGCATCGCGAGTGAACACCCGTTGAAACGTTTGCTTGAACAGCGTGGAATTGAAAGAGTCACCCATGACCATGTGTCCACCGGTCGAGTTACACAACTGCTTCATTTCCAGCAGGCCGGTTTGATCAAGGGCACATGAGTAAATGTCCAAGACATGGCCATTTGTGGCGGTTCGCAACGCCAATGCGTCGTAGTGCTTGATACCTTTCTTCATGTACTTTGCGTTGTCCTTGTGGATGTCATGATGGGAACGAATCGGGTGCTTCAACTCATCATCGACGACTTGACCTGGGCCTTGACTGCATGGACCACCGACGAAGCACATAATTCGACCACCAGTATTCGGGTAGGTGCATTCGAATAGGCCAACTGCGATGGAGAGAGCAGCCCCGGTCGATCGAAGCGAACGTTTTCCTTGCGGTACTGGCCATGGGTCGCGTTGAAGCTCGCCCAGCAGGTCCGTGAGAGCCATGTCGCACTTGTGGATAGGCTGCAAGAACCGATTTGCTGGTGGAATTGGGGCTCCTTTCGGTTGCTGTGGGTTGATTGGTCCAGTTGGTGCAGCTCCACGTCCAATTCCAAGCATTTCTTGGATTTGTTTTGCAGTAAAATCTTTCGTTCCTCGGAAAACGAAGCTCTTTGAACAACCTTCGGTGCCCAGCTCATGCACTTGAACCATTTTGCCGAATGTGATCAAACCAATCAATGCGTTCGGAGGCAACAAGCTAAGCGACATCTGAAGCGAGTCCTTGAGTCCAGCCAACTCTTCTTCATCCATGCACGTATCGACGACCAACAAGAATACTGGTGGCAAGCATGGGGCCCTCGAAATGGTATATTCGATGGTGCTAAAGCTCGGAATTAATTCAGCTGGTTGATGTTGCTCAGTGATGGCTGCATATTGAGGTGGGAACGGATTGCGTTGGAAGCAGAAATTGCAAACCCACAATTTCGCCCGATAGTCAACTTGGCACATCGGATTCAGGATGGCCCGACAAGTGCTGCGAGTACACAATACGGGGTCGTAGGCGATTGTTGGCAAATCGGGACGCTCCTTGATCGGTTGATACAAGCAGCCCAATGGAACCACCAAACGTGTCGCATCGATACGACTCGATGGCCACACGTTCCATGTGAAACGGATGCCATCCCGATCTTCGTTCTGTTGGATGTACTCCTCGTACGTGGTCATCGTAGCTCGTCCCTGTTTAGAGATAGTCGTGGCATTGAACGCGATGAACGCTTTTCAGTCTGTTTTTTACTCACTTTTTCCAATGGAAAACTCCTTGCTGATATTTGATTTATGAGCGATGCCTCTCAATTCACAAAACCATAATCTTTATTGCGACTTGAATTCAATAATTTTGCTCGAAAATGGATTTCCCTGGCGATCCAACGAAACACAAATGATTCAACGAGTCGCGTTTAAATGTCACTGAGCAGAGTAGCTCATTCCACGTATTTAGTTGTGACAGTCCTCCACATTGAGCAACGCATTTATCGACGTGTTGTCACTTGGAGCTGTCATCTGTCTTATCGACATTTTTGAATTCGAATTTTCGGCTTTAAAATATAATTTTCGGTGTTAAAAAAATTGAATTAACATTTTTTTTTTTGAGAAATTAATTAATTAATTAATTAAAAGGGATCTTAAATCGTCTGAATTCATATTTTCTCCTCGCTACGAGGTAAAAGTCATCAGAAAAGAAACTTATCGACAAAGTTATAACGTCTCTCGAGTCGATCAATTTGTCATAGGGCCGCTTGTCAATTGCTTGAAAACCACAACAAACAGTTCGCATGCATGAAATGCAGCATATGCAAGTAATATTTGGTAAACAACAAATGTGACCGCGAGAGGAATAAAAAAAAAAAAAACATTCAGCTCAAAATCAGGAATCTCACGTTCAAAATGATCACAAATGGTATGTCAGCAATCGAAGAGGGCACAGCTCTTTTTAACACAAAGACCCGATTTTTACAGAATCTTCGTCAGATTCAGCTACGAACCCAACCAATCTTGAGGATTCCGTGACGCAAACGGAAAGTCTCGAGAAAGGAGATGATTCGAAAACTCACCCGTCCGACAGCGTAGACGCCTCTCAAAAGGACACAACATACGCTGTCATCCCTCAATTTTATCATAAATTACCGAAAAGCACCGACAAATTTGCTCAAAAAGTACGAGAAGAAGCTCGTACGTTATTTTTACAGAAACGCAGCAAGGAACTGCTGGATAATAATGAATTGAAATATTTGTGGGGACTTCTCGAGAAGAACTTCACACCGCCGGCGATAAATAATGAGCAATTCATCAATTATGATGACTATTTGCGCATCGTAAAAATCGCTGGAGACAAATTCAAGTAAGTAGGCTTTTGCTTCGAGGTGATTGGCACGGTCTCAACTGTACTCCTTCTTCCAGGATGTATCTCACGTCATCGATATTCTTACGGTTGCAATCGATTAGCGGCTATCCGAGCTACGTCAGCATCATGTCGCTCTTTAATTACACAATGCGGAAAGTGTGGCTGCAGCAAACCCGAATTGGATTGTCGCTTTATGACTTCACCGGGCAGGGGTTTCTTCGAGAATCGGTAAGAAGCGCGATTTATAGTAGCTGCGAGTTGAAGCGGAATGTGATATATTTCTTCCTCGGTAGGATCTCGAAGCTTACATTTTGGAGCTGATTCCGACGCTACCTCAGCTCGAGGGCCTGGAAAAGTCGTTTCACAGCTTTTACGTTTGCACTGCCGTCCGGAAATTTTTCTTCTTTTTGGATCCATTGCGCACTGGTCGAATTCGAATTCGCGATGTGTTAGCCTGTAGTTTCCTTGAAGATTTGCTGGAGGTAAGAAAGTTGGCTAAATTTGTCCCGTAAATATCGCTGATCTTTCTATAAATGTTCGCAGCTGCGCGATGAGGAAACACCAAAAGATGCCCAAGAAACCAACTGGTTCTCAGCGCCATCAGCGTTAAGCATCTACGGGCACTACTTGAATTTGGACAAAGACCACAACGGCATGTTGAGCAAAAGTGAACTGGCTGGTTATGGCTCGGGCACACTAACGACAGTCTTCTTGGATCGTCTCTTCGCCGAATGCATTACCTATGATGGTGAAATGGACTATAAAACTTATTTAGACTTTGTTTTGGCCTTGGAAAATCGCCAGGAACCACAGAGCTTGCAGTATTTGTTTCGAATTATTGATTTCGAGCATGAAGGCTATTTGACGTCGTTCAACTTGAATTATTTTTTCAAGGTTTGTTGACCGGCGAATTGGATGAGGGCGAGCGAGAGATTATATCGAATGTTTATTGCAGGGAATTCAAGAGCAAATCTTGGCTCATCGAGCAGAGCAAGTCAATTTTGACGATGTCAAGGATGAGATATTCGACATGATCAAACCCAAAGATCCCACGAGGATCACTCTGCGGGATTTGGTCAGCAGGTACGTCAATATCTTCAAGGCGTGATTTCATCGTCTAATATCTTTCTCGTTCACAGCGGTCAGGGAGATACGATGGTATCCATTCTGATTGAATTCCACAAATTTTGGGCCTACGAAAACCGAGAGGCAATCGTTGTGGACAATAACGTTGAGGAACATCAATCAATTCTTTGAGGCGCGATGACTCTGAAAGAACAGTATCGAGACATCGTCAATTGTAAATTAGTTTTTTTTTTATAATAAATGCTCCGTTTTCAATTGAATTGATTTCAATGATTGTCTTTTTTGGAATTCGGTTCTAAGCTGCTTCGATGGTACGCAGAGCCGAATGAATGTGAACGAGCCATCATTCCCACTGACTTTGACATTTCAGCACAACGAAATACATAGTTTGCCATTTCTGCTGACAGATGCGATAGTTTTGATTCAACAACAAAAATTTGATAAAAATTCGGAATTATCTTTTGGAGATTTGATATTTTGTGTCTGATGCGAATTGGGGACAAAATGTGAAAACGTACGATAGATCTCGTGATTGTTGCATTTCATGCAAAAATACTCAAAATAAATTTTGTGATTGTCGAAAGTTCGTCAATCCTCAATAATCGTATTTGCGCTTCAACAAACCAAACAATGGACGGATCCATGATATTAGCCAATTTCTAAAAAAAAATTCCGTGAATTTGCGCCTTTGAAACTCCGTCGCACATTAAATGCATTTCACATGGATTTATGTCACGTTCAAGGTTTTCTGTTCACCCTCGAATGAAATTAAATTAAGGAAATGAGCACGCAATAAATAGCAAAAGAGAAAACACAAGACACAATGAGCATCAAAGTGGTGAACGATAGGAAGATATGCAAAATGCTGCTGCAGGATTTGATGGAAGCTGTCAAAGAGTGTCAGAGTGTTTATGGCAAGACCAAAACGCTATTGGCCACCGAAAAAGACATCAGGTCAGTGTCGAAGCACGCAATTTCGAGTTCAACCTCAAGGACGTGTTGCTCATGTATCAGCATTTCTTCTCAGAATCATGAAAGTATGCACCATTTGGGAGGTCTGTCTGGCCCACGGCCTGAAAACATCATCAGTATTCAAGAACATTGTTTCCGGAAACTTAATGGATCAATCCACCTTTTGGGACTTTGCATTTCGACATTTGACGAATCATGAAAAGGAACGCTTTTCATCACTTCGTTACGGTGAGTGTCCGTTTTGCGCTTCTCCATCGATTCTTAATTGAATGTCAATTCGATTCCAGTGGTGACCGACCAAGGTAAAGTCCGAGCATTAATCCGAGCCGCACTAAACGAACGGGCCTTAGAACGATACATCCTGATGTGGCTAAGCGACATCAATGGGCTGTGCACTCGCTATGAAAGTTGGGCATTCATGCGAGACAACGAGGCCACAAATCTCTTGCCATCGATTGCGGCTGGCTTGGGATCTATCTTGTTCGCCATAACGGTCGACTGCCCGGACTTGAACACCTATTCGGTAGCTGAGTACAAGCCTGGAAAACGATCTGACGAGATTATAATTGCTGTGCCAACGGTGCCGCAAGATCGAAAAGATCGCAAGCTCAATAATTCAAAACGGACTCAAATAATTTCATTTGATGAGGAAGGCGGATCGAACAGCGTACCGTCATCCGTCACCAACCCACCGATTCTACAAACGAAATCTCTTTCAAGTTCATGCCTCAAATATAAGGAAACGCCTCCATCCATCAATCGCATCAATAATAATCGCATTAGCAACAGTAACGATTCGATTTTCGACCAACCTTCATTTGACTCCTTGCTGTCGAACAACGAGCGAATGAGCAACAGCACCAAGTACAAGGAGGAAGCATTTTGCTTGAAACCGGAATCACCAACTCCCATTAAAATCATATCGCTTTCGAAGGACAGCGATCTCAATATATCGAAGGTGACAGACACCAGTAGCTCCGATACAACCGCCAGTTCATCGATGCAGCCATCGATTTCGCTTCACAGTTCGATGAGCTCAGTGAGTCAGTCAAATTCAATGTCCGTCCCAGTGGATGATTCTGCAGTCTCAGTGGATGTTATGAACGCAGAACGAATTCAAGATTTGGAAGAGAAGTGCGCCATGTTGGAGTCACAGGTCGCCGAATTGAATATGTACGTTTTCCATTTTCACGCAGACTGGTCAGATTCTAAACCTCCTTTTCTTTTTTTGCAGAGAAAACGCACGTCTACGAACAATTCATCATAACTTGATATTGAGTCGACAAAATTTCAAGTATTTCTCCATAAATATACCTCGGGTACTGCTTCAGCGAAACGAGAATGCCAAAAAGAAGAAGTTTTATGCCTACGAGATTCACATAATTCCCGTGCATGGGGAGAAGTGGACGGTTCTTCGTCGATATAGTGAATTTCACAAAATGCATAAGACCCTTCAGAAAGACAATGTGGCAATCAAAGCGTTGGATTTCCCACCGAAAAAGAGTTTCGGTAATATGGTGAGTACTGAGCATATTGTCATCCGATTGAATGGTAGCCGACATTGAAAGAAATCGCAATGCTTCGTTTCAGAATGCTGGTTTCGTGGAACAACGTCGTCAACGTCTTCAAGTCTATTTACTATCTGTGTTATCACTGCAGCCCGAGGTGGCGAGATGTACAACGCGTACGCAATTAGAAGAGATTTTTCCATTTTTAAAGACCGACCTTTAGCTCATAAACAACACCAACATCATCATCGAACACCAAACTTGAAACTCAAAAGGACCGTATTTTTGTATTCATCAACCACATCCCAGGATTTTCGGGTCACTATTTATTCTAATTTTAATCGAACCGTTGCAGAAGGATATTGTTGAAATTTTCATATTTATTTATAACCGTTTATCGTTTATTAAAGGAAAGTATTTGAACTAAACCGCTGCTATTTCCTCTTCCCGAAAGGCAAGTCGAGAAATGACACTTGGCTGCCCACAATTTCTGTGATTTCTTTTTGAAGCAACTCATGCAGAGGCACATCGTCATGTTTGTAGATCCAAAAACCGTCCACCGTCCCGCCCTCCGAATGAGTTCTCACGAAGTCATATCGCTTGGGGCCGCTTGTGGGCGAACTTAACCAGATCTGCTTGTTCGGTGACTGTCGATTGATAACGTACGTCCCGTGGGAATTCCCGAATTTCACCGTCAACACCCCGTCCTGAAATGGAATTGGTATCAATTGGACTGTGTGACTCCATCAAATTCAGGACATACGCCGTATGTTATGTCTGCTGATTTCAAGCTCGGCGTGGACTCAATCAAATTATCGAAATACTCGAAAAGCGCTTCCAGGGTCTCCGAGCAGACTTGCTCGTAAGTGTTTTGGCTCAAGGACTCAGCTGAGGGTGCTCCCACTTTTGTGCTCATCCATCGAAGGGTGCAATTGTGATTGCTTTGGAGGAAAGTGGTCATGTTCCTAATTTCAATGCTTTCAGAGACATGAAATCTGGGCCGGTTCGACGATTGGCTTGTAATTGCTCTAAAACTACAATTTGTTCGACAGATTCTCGCCCCTTGGCAGAATCTCCACAAACCATTCATTTTGACTGGCTTCAATAACCAATTAATTAATTTCGCTGCGCGCAATATCCTGTCCGAAATCCTTTTCAATTTCTTTTATTTTGATTTTGTTCACTCGCGAAATGCTACTGTCAAATCCGTTTAAGATTTTGAGGTTAGGTGTGTGCCATTGTGAATGACGTTGATTTTCTGTGATGGATTTAACTGACAGCATAAACGAATAATCAAATTTGAAATTTTGATAAACGGTCCAATTAAGAAATAGGGAATGCTGGAAATTCCTCTCGCATAAGTGAAACAACCCCGTTTAATGGAAAGTAAAATGATAGAAAAATTTATTTCGAAAATATTTCGTAGAAAATGAGTGCCACAAAATGAATATGTTTATCTGAGATGACGCTCATAAAGCGGTTTACATTGTAACATAAGTGGGTGAAGTCATAACACCGCAGTTGTTTTCCCGAGCGGACATCAAGACGTAGCCATCGTTGCCCCAGAAGGTCGACCATGAATTCTTCACGAGCCAATACAATTCTCCATTCATCAAACCGTATCCAACAGCCAAGACAGCGTGGTCCAGCTCGTCCAATTTTTTACCGCTGAAATGTGGAGGAATTTTTAGAATTCAATGTTTCAAGCTGAGGGAATTTGTAACCTACCATTTTGGTTCAAAGTAAACGCCGTGCGAGTAGAAGCTGAATGTCTTGTGGGAAGCGTCGATGGCGACTGAAATGGGTCCATTTTTCAACAATGCGATTTTGAGGGCGTCTGGACTGCCAGTGGTGACATTGACCCAGCCGGTGATAGGGGCCACCAACGAAACATTGGCGACATGACAGTAGCCATCTTGACCCAAATAGCCACCGTAGCCATCCTCAGTGGGGACACCTCCGATCTTCTTCATCCATTCATAGGCGCGGAAGTCCTCGCCGCCGTCACATCCATTATTACCATAGCCCCATGAACAATCGACTAAAGCCTGTTGTGACAAACGCACCAAATTGCCACCGTTCTTCAGGAAATATGCTCCTTCAATGCAACCGATTGTTCCGAATGACCAACATGAACCGCAAACCGATTGATCCTTGACCGGAGTCACAGCGCCGTACAATCTCCAATCGTATTGATCTGGCAAATCACCCAGCGATTTCTTCGATGTCAAATTGTATGGGAAGGGTTGGCCGCCATTGTAAACGCCGGATGGACGATATCCACGCAATACTTTCAATTCATCGTCTGTGCGATCGGACAAGTGATTGATTCCCAAACTGAAACCCAATTGAGCGCGATTTTTAGAATGAATTAAACGTAAATTATGCATGAAAATGCTGCGACGATGCTCGTGTTCCAAATCGGAAAAGTAGTTGACGTTGTGTTTCCCCTTGAATCGACTGAATTCCATTTCGATGTGTGACACATCGGCCGGATGAATGAATTCCTTCATTGGATTGAATGTGGTGTAGTGCATATTGCCTGGTCCTGGAAAACTCACACAGTCCTCTGCAACAAAAGCAATCGTCAGTTTCATATTGAAAGTGTGAACTTTCTGAAATTACCTATTTCAACTTCGAACACTTCTTCGGGGATGTCCTCGTGGTTGTAGTAGTCGTAATCCAAGTAGTAGTGATCGTAGTGAGAGCCCAACAAGCTGTTGAAACCTTTCATTTCGTAGCGAACGGGAATGGGTTGACGCGATGAGGGGTATTTTGGGGATTTCTTGTAGCGAACCCACAACGTGTATTTGTTCTGTTTGTTTCCAATGGTTTCCTCGTAAGTGAACTTGTCACATTTCAAGCCAAACAAGTCTTCGGTTCCGGACAATTGGAAGTCTTTACAATCGGGAAGGATAGATTGTGGCTCGATGCGATTCTCAATGGAGCCGTTCACTTGGAGACAAGTCAGTTTATTCAAAACGTCGTTGGTCGTAATTGGAGCGATCTTCAGGGAGGTTCCATAGTCATGAATGTGTGTGAGTTGGTATGTCTTGACGGTGCCATTGTAATAATCGATGCGAGATCGGCCTGTGTTTCGATCGAACCAGGCTTCGAAAGGTTCAACAATTTCAGCGTAGGGAATGTAGAGATTGCCCCGAACGTGGTAGTTTGGATCCCATTTCGGTGGATTGGTCGCCAATGCTGTGAAGAAAAATAAACTCCCATGAAATTCTGCGACTCGATCGTTTCAATTTTTATCGAAAATATTCGCCGTTTATTTACACAATTCAGTCGCTTTGCTGAAAGAATGTGTTGCGTTGGTCGATTTGAAAAATATAAATTGAATTCATTGAGAGATAATGTGGTGCGAGGCTTAATGTAAATATATTTGT
>JANSTV010108043.1:0-19135 GCA_027564135.1 Lestremia cinerea
TTCTCGCCCTTTCGATTTCCGTGTGGCGATGGTGGTGGAGGTTGTGTGAATGCTGGATCGGGGAGATGTTTGCCGGGCCAACGTAAACAAGATTTTCGGGTGGGTTGAGTGGTATTCATCGTTGGCAATTTCTTCATGAAGACGATAGAATGACTAAATGTTGTATAATGTGTGAGGAAACAACACCATTATCGTTTGATAGTCGAACGCATCCAACATATTTGATAGTGTAATCGGTCAAACAGTGAATCGGTTGGAACGGTTTTCGGGCATTAATTCGGTTTCGTCGGAAAATATTACAAGATTATTTATTTTTTTGCGGTATTATTCTTTTGGGCTGTTATTATTATTGGTATTGTCATAATAGGATGGAGTCAATGCGGTAGTCAGCTTGTGGTGAGGGGAATATGTTGGATTGGTATTTGAGATCTCGGAAATGTCTTACTCTGACGTTGGGTGGTACTCAGTCCTGGCTAACCTCCTTCCCTTTGAATTCATATGTGACCCTACTGCAAGCAGAATGTGGGTATTGTTTGTGTGTGGGCCTGTTCAAAATAGATTCAATCGGGAGCGAAGCGCTTATTACGAAAATAATGAATGAGTTTCATTTGCTTGCGAATGGCGAAAGAGTTGAGCAATTGGTTTCAAGGTCCAATTCGAGAGCGAACTAAATATAAATTCCGGGAATTATGGTGTGGCCCTCAGACATGATTACAGCGATGAAAACGTCGGCAAACAAGATCAAATATTCAACGGCATGCACAATGTCAGCCGCGGTTCAAAATACGATTGAGGAAGGCGTTGGTAGCTTTTGCGCACCGAATCGATTAAATTTGGCTCATTTGGAGAGCTGGCGATATTTATAAGAACGCTCACCTTGCCTCTTACGAAACTTTGGGTTTTGGGAGCTTCGATACATAGTTATGATGGGGCTTGAAACACAAAATTGTCTGTTGGAACTCTTCATTCGTTTGGGTAAATCTTCGCCAACAGGCAAATCGACAAGTTTTGTGGAGACGATCCAAGCTCAGACGATTAACAAATCCAGCAAATCCTCAATCTGATTTCTTCCATATTCACAATGTCCCTCAACAATTGCATTTGCATTTGGCGTGTTATTTTCAAAGTAAAACCGTCTCTAGCGTCGAAACAGAATGAAAAATCGCGGAACCATTGCCTTGTGATTGAGTGGTGGAGGATTCGCGATTAAATTCCACTACCCACCCAAACCTTCTTACAGAGCCTCCCTCCACCATCCATACATTGCAACTCAATTGAATCAACCGTAAACATTGCGTGTTAATCCGAAGCGGTTGTAGTTCCTCCCGCGTGTCGATAGCTGAAACAACAGTTGGTAAAGTTCAGAGAGCGGTCAAGCATACACCAACTGCGGTTCAATTTCGAATTCGTTCCGCATACTTGCTCCCGTGTTCATTGTCTCGACAAAGCTCCATTCTCGACTCGATTTCTGTTTCGCTCGCGCGCTTCCACTTGTCAATTATGATCGCCCCCGCAAGCGCCCACCCACAGCTCAGGTCAAATGTCCAAATGCTGAGGCAACTCACATTCGATTTCATCTACGATTTCTAATTTCTGTTCAATCACGTTGATCATGCTTTTCATCGTTCCCTTGAACGGTTATGCTCAACGTTGGCCACGTCACAGCCAACGAATGCGTTCTCCTCAATTATTGTTATCGTTATTGTTATCGTTATCGTTATTGTTATTGTAATGATTATTATCATTTCACTCTTTTCTGAGTCGCATACACGAGCTCAATGGTTGATTCGAATGGGGGGATGGAGGAGGTCGTGTTTGTTTACGTTTTTGTTGTCGACATATTGTTATTGGTGTCTGTCGAGTGGGTTGTTGCTGTTGTTTTTGTCTCATGTGGCGCGCGCGTGTGTGTCTGTGTGAGCGTGTGAGTCGTACGGAGAAAGGGTTGGGATCGAGGAATAACATTCTCTTGCCGAACACACATGGAATCTTGTTTGCTTCCTGAGAGTGGAATGGCAGATATTAGTGGCGATAGAAGTGGTGTTTGTCTGCGTGAACCGTCTGTCTGGCCTATTGAGTTTCACATCATTTCGGGTGAGACACAAGCTCAATCGGAGTGTACGTGTGTGTGTGCGTTTTTGTGGTCGAGGTATTACTTATTTCGTCGTTTATGATAATATTATTGTGTATTTCACAAAAGGTCGGATGTGTAATTGGGAGATAATGTCTCGTGTGGTTTTCAATATAAATATAAATATCGTAATAAGTCCCATTTCTCATTTTTATTATATTCATTTGGTATTAAAATATCAAGTATTTAAGGATGGATTTTCTGTTTTTCAGCAGGCCATTTATGCCCCAAATTGATGGTCGTCCCGTTTTCTATTTGATTACTGGCGTAGACGATTGTTTGCTGAGCATTGTGACCTTTTGCTAGGATATGTTGTCAATGGTTCGTTCTGGCCGGTTCTGTCGTGTCGTGTCGTCCCACATCGTTCTAGTGGAAGTTGGAGCAATGTACTTGAGACTACATTCTCTCCCGGCGACTAGCCCACAAGAAGCACGTAATTGGCCTCGATTAAAATTCTCTTGAATTTTTCGCTCAAATCTGATGATGAACGCTTTTGCTAGCATTCCGATGCACCCTTCCCCCTCCTTTTCCTCTCTCTCTCTTTCAGCATCCCCCAAGTAAATGGAACGAATTGCTTTGCATCTGTCTGGTCTGGTATGCCTTTTTAGTGGTGTCATCAGTGTTCGTTCTAGTGCAAAATGACTAAGTATTATTCTACGACTTAATTAGCAATACAAGACCATGGCTCGGATGAGTGTTGTACTACAATTTTCATTTTCGTCCCGTCATCGTCACCGCCACATGTATACTCCACCACACACACACACACATGGACTGGGACACTATCTCACAAGCCGGCGAATGGCAAACACCAACTCTTTATTATCCGCTAAGAGTTGCCACTTTGAATTTTCGTAATTAAAATAAATACATAGGTAAACGAGAGAGAATCAAATGAAAATCCACACTCAAATACTCGAAGCGACCATTGTGACGATATTCGTCTCAAGTCGACGACAACCGGATATTTGTCGAATTCATGAACAAATAGACCGGCAGACTATGTAGTGTCTTACATCGGATAATCTCTTTGTATCTGTGTCTGTGTGTATGTATGAGTGTGTGTGTCTGTGCCTGTGTGTGTGTATGTTGGTCATCAAAATGACATTTCACTTTCAAAACATGATTCTGACGAAACTCATTTTGAAAATGTCTTGATTAGAAAATGTCAATTGGAACTTTGGCGATGCTCTGGAATGTTCGTTGTCAAAAAAGTCGATCTTGTTGATGTGTGTTGGGAGCGACGCTGTGCAATTTTCGGTGAAACGTATAATTGCTTTATGCTAATTTCCATGCTGAACATGGCATCGTTCCCGTTGTTGACGATGGTGGTCTTTATGACGACAGAAGTTTTACTCTTTCACAATTTGTTCCTCTCTTTCTTCTTCTTCTCCTTTTTTTCTCGTTGTGCTTTTAATTAGACCCTTACCTTTCCATACTTCGGTGAGCGATTTCAAATTATAATAATATTAAAATCCTTGTAAATAGAACAACCCACTCCAGACATTTCCGAATACACTTTCCTTCGATCTGTCTCTTTCCGTCTGTCTGTCCATCCTGTCTGATAGTCGGTCGGTCGGTCAGCCGTCAGTGAGTGGATATGCATTCCTTTGACAATCGTTCCGGTGGTTGGAGGATGGAGGTTGCAGGATGTTTCTTGGAGGAGGACGAACCGTGAGGTGGATCCAGACTGGGCTGGGCAACTCCATTTGGTTTTCCCGTTATTCCATCCATGGATGGGGAAACCCTCCTCCACAAAATGATACTTATAGTATGAAGTGTTTTATGGAATATTTCCGAGTAATGCGTTGTGCATAATATTTCAAGGAAAAATTTGCATTTTGAATTTCTCGTCGAGAACAAATTGAGTGTTGTGTTATGGCTGTTAGTCGTAGTCGGTCTATTTGTTCGTTGTTAATATTTAAATATATTATTTTCAAGCGCTACGTTCAACGTGTGGATAATCTTTATGTAATTAAAGTGATTTTCTTCATCTTCTTCACTTTGTTTGTTCTCATCACTGCGCTCACTGGTGAGTTCACTGCTACGCACTGCTGTATTTGCTCATCGTTCCTTCGTCGTTGTTGGTCCATAATTGATACAAATATTGCAAGTGTCTTGAAAGTAACTGAATATTGCTTTGTTGTTGTTAACATCATCCATCAATGCATCTCAATACGAAGCTTCGTCTTCGGTAATGAGCTTATTGGTGGAAAACCGACCTCATTTGATTGGCGATGGTAATGAAAGAGTTTGTTTTCAAGTGAATTTCCAAAGTTTGGCGGTCGGTCGTCTTAGGAGTTCTAATTTGGGGAAGGAACGAAGTCAAGGGAAATCGAAGTGTTCGGTAGTGATTATTGGATGAGCTAAAGACGGAAGTTTTGGATTGAAGGGAAAGACAGCAAGTTTAGAGTATCGTCTTCAACTTCATTTCAAATTCGATTTTGCGAAGCGTCAGAACTTTAATTGGGCTTGGTGAAGGTCGTCGAAAGCTTCTGTGCCGGGTGGTGGGCCATCCGAACCTTGTGAACGTGCTTGACGACAGCCCGAGCTAGTGACTCAGACAGGTGCAGTACGTATACCACCCCGGAATACTGGGTTGGAGTCTTCGGTGCTCAAGAATGATTGGGCATTGGTGTGCGCCGCTCATGATTGGCAAGATGCGTCATTTGTAGCGAATTCGATAACCACTCATGCTCTATGCAGACGTAAGTCCGTTTTCGCTCTCTGTTGACACAGAGGAAGCGTTCGATTCAGTGTGGTGTCTTGGATTGATTTCAAAAATGACGACATTTGGCTACGAATCGAATCACTTCAGAATGATCTTATCATTTTTGCATTTTCTTCATTTTTCTCGGGTCGTTGATCACCAGCGCGATTTCTGACTCTGACGTTAAGATCACCTTCTGCCAAATTGCGATGACAATTCGTGCCATATTCTGCTGATAACTTTCCATTTCATTCAAAATATGCCAATAGGACTGTTTTTTCGACATGATCGCTCTGATTGAACTGGGAAAACTCCATTTCTGACTCAATTTTCGGCTTTTGAACGAAACAAATGTCTCGGGAGATAAAGTCTGGGGTCAAAGTTGCCTTCGCTGACGGTGGAAAGAAGCGCACAATCGCTATTGCCGTCGGAATTTCCACTTATGCGCAATCACTACTCAAAAAAAAATTGCTCGGCGAAAAACGTTTCGATAGCTTTCGACAACATGCAGATCACACCGTCAGCGGTGAGCGATAGGGCCAGCAAGATTTTCAATAAAGAGTGCCCGAAAACAAAGTTACAAGCGCGTTCATAAGAATTGATGGAAGACTTGACTTTTGCAGCCATCGAAAGCCATCGACAAGAGCGGACATTGGTCGCCGTCGACAATCGCCTCATTCACTCGATGAGTTGTTCCAAATTGCTTGGAAGATTCTACAGCTCGTGTCGAATGCGGGTGACACGGAAACGCTCATCGAGCGTATTTTGGATGCATCGGAAGCCGAAGGTGACACAGCCAACGTGCGGGAGGTCTTTGAGGACGCCATCGCCAGGGATCATCATCATCATGAGCTGGAAATGGCTGTGGATGCTTATGTCGACATCATTAAGCGGATTCATGCGACGCCTTGCCAACATGAATTGGCTTTGCGGCTGATTCGCGCGGTAGACCGGCACCAATTAGGACGGCTCTGCGATGCAAGTGCCGCGGTGCATGAAAGAGCCAACCCGATGATCGCGATGAATGCGGGGATATAAAACAGGCGAAACACTTTTTGCGATTGGTGCGACAGCCGCAGCAGCGCCAGTTTGAGTGGGCAATTGCTCGTTGAACGCGAAAAGTAATATGAGAGAGAAGAACACCAACGGATAACGCCATACTTGAAATTTCGAACGCAAACGATTCGGTTTGAGGCAGTGCTGCGCAAGTGAATGAACGCCATCTGTGCCTTCAGCTCAGTTTCAAGTGTTTTTGCTTTGATTGGTGTTCGTCTGGTGGTATCGTTTCCCAGAGAGTTCTGTTCTCACGAAACTGAAATTCCCAAAACGGACATCTTCGGAACGCTTCATCGACTTGTCCCGATGAGAATTCCACTTTCTCCCCCGTTTTGGATGCATCGTGTCATTTGGCCATTCCCAATGTTGCTTTCGCTACCTTTTCATTTCATCGTTCAACATTTCGTCTTGTCGCAACGCATTTCCACAATTTCGAAGAAATTGATATTGATATTTATCGTGATAAAACGTGCCAAATGAATTACATCTCCCTACATCTCTTGTGTGTTTATTTGCCAATGTGAACAATGTTTAATCACTCAAAACGCGCTAGCTGGCTTTGAACCGCCTCCAAACCGACGCGAATAAATATGCGACACTGTGTCGGAATTATCATCAGTTGCTTTTTCTTTCAGTGACCGAGATGAAGTATCTCAAATTGCTGATTGCTTCGGCAGCCTTTCTCCTCTTGGTAAGTTTCCTGATTCCTTGTGACAACGAATTCCTGTGTGGACAGGCTCAAGTTGTGGCTTGGACGAATTCGATCGTTCGGAAGAATAATGCCACTTCAATCGAGCTTTCGTCAATTGCCACAACATTCTCATTACGAACACAGAATGATCAGTTCATACTGTGCAAACAGAAACAATTGTCGTCAATTCATTAACGGTAATTGTCATACCGAATTCATTATCAAATGGTTTCTCAGAAATCCCTTTCCTTCACTCGTGTCGCAGAAGTAAATAATGAATGTTCCATGCCCTTCCTCTTGGGTCGATATCGATCACTTGCTGTTGCGAAGCGTTTCAAATACATTTCTTTTGAACTTCTGCGCAAACTAGATGCGCGCAATAGCTTGGATCTTGACCACCGTTCAAAAGAATGCTCAAAAGACAACAAATTATTGACCTATGCTTTCTTCGTGTTGTTTCAGCTGGAATCTCTTGAAGGTGTGGGTGCTGTGTAAGTTCTATGTTCTTTGTCGACATCAAGCGACGCTGCGATGATAAATCGAGGATCGTCGCTTCGACTCGATCCATCCCCTTCTGAAAAGCATGTTTGAAAATCATATTGAAAATCGTCCTCTCAAATAGACTTTCAGAATCGGCGTTCCGAGCAAAGTTGGAAAATCTTGAAAAAATGTATGAAGACCCTTTGTTGGATCTCACCCAAACATCTCGATTTCACGGTGGAACTTCTCCGAGGGACCATAAAATACAACTCGCCAGAGATAATGCTTTCAATGAATTGGTTATGATCGATTTGCCCGGTGTGTGGCTGCGCGAAAAAAGATTCGACGTGGAAACGGCATTTGCTATCGTCCGAGTACTGGAAATCAAGACAAAATATGATTACATCAAACTGGCTAGCACTTGGAACCACCGGCTTTCTGTCACAAAGATAGTGAAGCAATTCATGCGCCTGATAGTCTCTGACCCAGATAGTAGGGACAACTTCAGCAAGAGGTAACAACACCCCACCACAGTTAAGCTAAGGAGTGTGTCCAATTTGAATCGCTTCGATTGTAGATTGGTGCAGCTTCTGCAAACCTTCATGATGGCAGCTCAACAGCAAATGAGCACACGCAACAATCCAATTTACGACCCCAATTGCAGAGACCATCTTTCGCTGAATTGGAAATTCGCAATTTTAACCATCGAATTCATATTTCGATACCATTTTGAGTGAGTGGAAGGCGGATAGCGTCGTTTTCCAGAGCAGATGACTCAATTTACACCTTTTAGACTGCCTCAAGAGACATTGAGGTCCTTCCGAACTCTAAGTGATTCACTCGGCCCATCCTTTGTTGAGAACTTGGACTACAAACAGATCTTGCCATTTGTGTATGACGTCAGTTCCTTGTACGTATCACAGCTGCTCCTCGCCAGTGACGCCACTGATGACCTGTTTTCGATCCCTTACAGTCCCGAAACTGAAAGAGATTTGGAAAAGTATTTGACAGTTCATGAGTTGATGTTTCAAGCCTTCGGCAAGAAGGAAGCAAATGAGCCGGCTTTCAACAGCCTGCTGGATGGACTGAATCACGTTGTTAATACGCTTGGAATCAAGTTGTCGTTAGCCACCAAATACCATGCGGTGATAGTGTTGGAAATTTATGCGGGGATGGCTGGCTTCGAGCGAAACCATGACCAAGAGCAACTGTCACCAAAATTGAAAATCGTTTCTGATTTCCTCTCCGAAATCAAGTCGGATCCAGAAACGGTGCATGAATTGATCTTGAGGTCAGTGGCTCGATGACACATATTTCGGATCATTCGGATTTTCATTTCAAGCTCTATCGGTCTACAGAGTGACGTCGATTTTAACGTCAAGAATCAATGCGATGACCAGTGAAATAGGCATTGTGCAGGGGCAATTTCAAGGGAACAGGAAGTATTCGTATCATCCCGCGGCCAAATTTGAACTTTCTGGGCTTTTTACGCAAACGATGTTCATCGCCCATTGGTTGATAAAGGACCAAGGTTTCACGTGAGTACCGACGGAGATAAGGATGCCGGTCAGTCGGGTTAGCCTCAAAATGAAACTCTTCTAGAATTTCAAGACAAAACTGGATTGAACTCTTCGTAGTTTCAAACAGAATTAATGGCGCTGCCTTCACTGGATTCAATAAAAACTCGTTTTACAATGACTTGCGTCAACGATTGGTGCTAATGATCTCCTGGTGAGAACTGCAACAATCGAAATTTATTTTGGAATTATTCATGAATTCCTCTTGCGTTTTCTGCAGGCCAACGAATTTCGCAGAATTTGAAAAGTATTTGGACGATATCGACTTCGCGAGTAAAATAAATAGCGGAGCATCCCCGAGCATAGTCTCATCCACATATATTGAGATATGGACCTTCATGGGTCATGTGGCTGAACAGTGAGATAGCTTCGACCTTCAAACGGAACGGAATTGATGAGCATTCTGTTCAATTAGGTCCAACACCTTTCCTATCGCTACATTTTGGAGGAACTTCCAGCTTTTGGACAGCGCACGAGATATTTTGAATGGAAATGCCATGTGGTTCCGGAAAATGTTCCAGCCCAGAATTATGAAACAGATTTCAAAGCTATTTACCGATGCAGACAGAGCAGGTCTCGAGAAAATGTTTGTGGAAATCCCAAATCGCCTTTGCAGTCATTGATTGTCTCCGATGCATTTTCAGAATGGGCCACGCATTGAATGAAGCGGCGGGGGCATTTGCAGAAAGGAGAAATACAGCTCAGTCAAACACTGATTTAGCGCCAACTTGGAATGCAATACTCAGCCTTCTGAATGTTTGCAATTACGTTTTCCAGCATCCCATTTCCAAGTGAGGTGCTTCATGCTTGTTTCGTTGAACGTTCACTAATCGTTTTTATGTGATGCAGCATTCCTTCTGATTTCATCACCGAATTCACGATGTTCCTATCGACAATCAAGAGCACAAATGCTGCTGGACTCGTCGACGAGACTAATCCCTTCTTCACTCCCGTCGCCAGTCTGGTGGAATTGATCGAAAATCCGTAAGTTTGTTTGGTCGAGGTGTGAGGTTCGTCAATGCTCAATGCTTCACATTTCTCTCCGAACCGGCCTTAGATCGTTGGATCTCTCATCAGAACTGCAATTTCTGCAGAATGAGAACTATAATGGCCATACAGATGGCGAAAAGAAGAAACAGTTAGCAAAACGCGCCAAGGAAGTGGCTTCGCTGGTAGTGTATCAGCACAATCAGAGCCCGATGTACGTATATGCTGAACGCGGATAATGTGTACCCGGAGGGCTTTGATTGGTCGAACTATCGTTTTCAGAACTGACAGCAGCATCAAGCTACAAGTCATTGAAACCTTCGGAATTCAGGCCACCGAAGAATTACGCGGCCAATTGAGCATCCTCGTTCACGAATGGAAACTTGACTTTACTCACAATCACTCGGAAGTGATGCAGAGAAGGTGCGCTTGGTTCCCACGTGGTGATGATGTATTCACTAATCGTTAAAAATTTTAGATTGGTGCAGTATCTCGCAGATACCATTGCTGCCTTCAAGGCAGCAAATGATGTCAAGTACGAGAATCGGAACATTTGGTCGATCTTGGGGAAAACTCTAGCACTCATTTTCGACTGCTATCCCCGTCCGCCTAATACTATGTCAGTTATTGCTAGTGCATCATCTCCTGCCGAACAAGATGCTGACATGTTCCTCTTGACTCTTTCCAGGCTCGACGCGACCCTTAAGAGTAGTCTGAGAGATATTTTGGAAAAACGTTCGCCTCAGCCAAACGACGGATTTCATGACCAACTGGTGTATCGCCAAATCAAAGCCATCTCAATCCGGTAGGATATAGTTCGAAAAACTCATCAAATCAGACCAGAGCCCTCTACTAACCACCGTTTCGTTCTTCTCTTCACACGCTCTCAGGAAAGTCGAGGCACCTGATGTCGCTTGGTAAGTTCTGGCAGGAAGTAGCTCTGTCCCACTGATGATCACTGACAATTGCATTTCCAGGGCGAAAAATGTTGCGATTGTTGAAAGATGCTCGAAGCAATTCGCTCGCCTTGATTTCACGTATGTCATAGAATTCGATCTCTTTCGAATATGGCTGACCGGTCCACTTTCTGCAGGCCACTGGACCAACCGGATGCTTTGACCCATAAGGAAATCTATGACACTGTGATGCAAGCATTCCAGCGACGGTAGATTTGAATGCCATGACATCCACTAGAGATCTTATCATCGTCAAATTTTCGCGAATTTCAGACCAGCCGCGTACGTTGATGAATTGACTTCAAAAATTGAGCTGGATGACGATAAATTCAATCCGGAATTGTAAGTGAAAATTTCAATGAGAATCATGATGCCTTGTTGACACTCATTGCATCATTCTATATTGCAGACCAAACAGTTGGTTACCAATAACCAAGAAGCCCCCTAGGCTTACTTCGTCGAACATGGAGGTGTGTCTCCTTGAGGCAGGCGTTTTAGCGAGTTGTCCATAGTACATATAGTTTTTCGAATGAATTCTCGCGCAAATATTCTGAACCATGGCTTTTTTTTCTCGACAGTGTCATTTCTTTGGAAGACTTACCTGAAAACAGCGCCGAATGGGTTGCGATGAAGATATGTGCTCTGATTGTCGTCGAAGCTCAAACGTAAATCGCTTTCCCAAATCAAAGTGAATTTGCAAAACATTTAAATAGTTTCCTTTCGTTTTTAGATCCGGTAAAGGTCAATTCGAGTCCGAAACGGTTTTGAGCACTGCCCAGGATTGTGTCCAAGAATATTTTGGATTGTGAGTTTTGATCGAAATCAATCACCCGATGGCAGACTGAAACGAAGTTCATTCGCAGAATGAAAGTTCGTCGCGCTTCTTTGGTGAATGAAGACTTGCAGCATATCATTGACAAGGAATTGAAAACTCAAAAGTTCACCAGTCCAGCCGAGGTACGTCGCTCCAAATTCGAGTGAGTAGATGTTGCGGAGGGCTGAGAGCAGAAATTAAAGCCAATTCACTAGGGGTAGTCATTCCGATTTGGTATTGCTGAGTGAGCCCAACAGTGGCGAAAGCACGGAAAGCTATCTGGGGGCCTGCCTCACTGAAGACAACGACTTTGGGAATCAATGCGAAGTCGTATTCCCCGCGATTCGTAGAAGAAACGAAGATGACAGTGGATCCACTGTAGCAAGTGAGAATATTGGCGGACTATCAATGGAGAACATGGACAAGGCATGCTCTCTGTCGAGTTGCCATGGGTAATCATATTGACATGTTTCGGTTTTGCAAAGCTAACCAAAAATCGTTTGACAGCATCGTTGTGAGTCTTAAGGACACGAACAGGTAATGGAACATTGAGCTCACGTCTTCGAATAGGCTGATAACAAGTGATTTTGCTTCTGATAGCATATCTGCGAACTACATTAAAGACCTGTTGCAAGCCAATATTTTCGATATGTGCAAACGGTAAGCCTTCGTTTTTCCATATTCATTCAATGCTGAATCGTCATTCCACGAATCCACAGTTGTTCGGTAGAAAAGCCTCCATCTTGTTGGGATGCGGCTTATTGGTAAGTTCGATGTCCTGAATGTCCCGAATTGACATCTGAAATTCCACTGATTCGATAGGTACGGTCACGAGACTGTGAAAATTTGTACTAAGCACGTGGGCACTGGTGGTGACGATGCAATGAAAGAATGTTTGGAGAAAAGAGCTTTCAAAGAGAATACATGCGACGTGTGAGTTCCCCCCCAAGTCATTCAGAAGACATTCGACTGAGAATTAACCGAATGTTTTTGGATTCACAGAGTCCAACACATGCAATATCCTAGCGTCGATGACTTTGGTAATTTGTTTTATGAGTCTAAGGCTGCAGTGAGTCTTAAGTTATGCAATGTTCATTTCGGATTTGCTTTCATTGTGGATAAGTAAGTTGGTGTTCAAAATAGTCTTGCACGGATCGAAATTGATGGAAATTGCTTTCTAGCGATGGTACTAAGCTGAGACACCTGGCCGCGACCAGTAAATTGGGCAAGTGCATCAACGCGTTTTATGAGCCTGCGTGAGTGTCGGGATTTTGGGAAAAATGTCTCTTTTTCACACTCATTTTCTTGCAACCTTCAAGCTCGGGCCCCGGACCAATTGAAAGAAGCAATTACCTCTCTGTAGTCAATATGGTATTTGAGATCAACCGGTGAGTCAATTGGATTTTCATCGTGCAGCGTCCAACCGAAATGCATTGCCAAACTAAAATTTTCTAGGAGCAAAAACTTCAAGCTGAAGGAAGTGGTGTCGGAAGGCACTTTCACAGATTGCTTGCAGAGAGAAATTGCGAGAGATTGCCCCAAAATGTTCGTGCCTTGCGTTGGTCATGAAGAGCGTTATGTTCATTCTATTCTGTTCCTTATTCCGCGCAGCTTGCTGGATCCGTTGGACAAGGTGGACATGGATGATAAGGCAGCGGTCAGGGCTTGTCAAAGCATGTATTTAGAAAAGTGAGTAGCGGATTCAGTCCTGATGACCCCTGTCAGCATAGGCTTAAGAAATTCTATATTTCTATATTTCAGTGTGGATTTGACCTCGATGAAAGAGACCATTTCAAGCGCGATTCAGCCACTTGTTGAAGTGTGAGTTGGAACCATCCCGGTTATCAGTTTACAAATTTCATACTGAGGACGTTTTTCCTTGCAGCCGAAATCCGTTGTCAACTGATCAGATGAATCGAGCCTTGGAGTTTGTTTATGGCATTCAAGCAGAGCCGGCTCACCAGACGGCAGACCCACGCAACGGTAGACAAAACTCTCGTCGCAGTCCACACGCTGTTCCACAAGATGTTCCACAAGCAGCTCAACCAGAGCCTTTGCCCGTAGACTTTGAATACATCGGCAGAAATGTTGAGAAAGCGAATTCCGAGATCAAATACTGCATCAGGGATCGATTATTTGGATTATATTCAGTGGAGTTGGCTGAAGTCTGCAGCAAACCAAGGACCGGATTGCTAGGCACAATGTGTTCTTTGATGAAGTGAGTGGAATCGAGTGGCTTCCTTGCAATTTAAGCCTTTTTAATGCTTGATCTTCCATCACGAAAGCTCTCAAAGTCAATCCATCGAAGCTAATCAGGCTTCGATGGCGGCTGGATCGTGGAAGGATTTCACAGGCCAAGTAGCGTTTTTCGAAAAATTTGATGAGTTCCTGGACGAGGCTAGCCGATTTGGAGGGTAAAATACTCTGGAGCTGAGCTGTACTTTATGTTCATACTTTGACTTGCTGTAGGTTCTCCTCGGCCGATGATGAAAACTGGAGATCCATGGCGAACATGCTTGCCGAAGGAGGAAAACAGCGCCCGAGATCCATACGTATCACAAGTCTTTCCAAGTACGTTGCATTAAATCAAAAGGAGACATCAGATCCTAAATACTGAGTCCATTTCGCAGGTCCCCTCTTCCCGAATACAAAGTTGGCATTACCGATCACATCTATGGTGACGATGTTGAGGGTCCTCCGATGCGACTTTATTCTATGGATGATGTAGATATTCCCCAAGCACAAGCTCGGTGAGCATTTTGAAAGCTCGTCGAGTCATGATCATAAATGACACGTTTTTCATAATTTCAGTCGAGTTTTAAGCGACTCTCATGCACATAAGTTGGTCGAAGTCGAGGTTGAAAAGTATGCCAACATCATCGTCTAAATAAATTTGTTTGTATGACGTTTGACTCTTCCAGCGCGGATATAGACAACTTGATTCGAGTGTATAAGGAGAAATTCGGCATTCGAAAACTGATCTGCGCAGACGAAGCAATGAAGAAAGAACACGATCGAATTCTCAGTCACCTCTTCAAGCTTGCTAAATTAGGCAAGGCGGAATGGGAGATTTACAAGTATGGACATTCTGTGGTGAGAAATGTCAGCCGCTTTCAATAAACTTCAATTTCTTGTTCAGGGTTCAAATGTGGGGAGTACGATCGATGCTACGGAACGGGGACTCGTAAGTGGAAGCACCCAGGCGTTTGAATCCATCCACATGTGTTTATTTTGATGCATCCCAGGGTGAACGCTTGCTTGGAAGATGTTCTGGCTTTGATCAAGGCTGTGCCGATCACCGTTGCGCACACACAATTGTCCTTGTTCGCTTTGGACAATCTGCGAAAGCTTCGATTGCAAGTCAACACTCTGCGTAATAAGACGAAAAAATCTGGTCTGATGGTGCAGTGAGTTTGATTTTGGTTTTGATCGACGCAGAGACCACCAATAGTCTCATCGATTCCAGAATTGAGGAATGCATAGACAGTCAACTCACGAGACTTAAGACGCAAATTGATCAAGACTTGAGCCCGGCCCACAGAGCGCATCTCACTGCTGTTCATCTCGCCAACTATTACAATATGTTGAAAATGATTCGATCGCACAAAAATCCATTGAGCAACGAACTTCTGGAAAAACTTTTGGAGTGCATGAAGAAACCTGAATATCGTGATGACCCGAAGATTCGCGTCCAATTGTGAGTTGTCTGCTCATTGAGTTTGTGATCCAATGCTCACACCGATCAATTCAATTTCAGGCAGTCGCATGGAGGTCTTGCGTAAGATTGGTCAAACCTTCTGCAATCCAGACAGCAAATGGTCTAAAGAGACAGTTTTGCTTTTCTTCTAGCTCTGACTACAGCGTCGTCCTTGCCAACCAAGTCACCGAGGAATGCATCAATTCGCAATTCGCCTTGTAAGAACGTGTTCCTGACGTCTAATCCGAAGGTTTCTGACTTGATTCCTTGCAGAATTCAAAACCGCGGAAGTAACGGACAGGTTGATCCATGGAAGGCGTTCGATGTGGTGTTCGTCAAAGGAGCTTGGTTAGCTGAATCCACTATACACCCACGCACCAGTAAACACAGTTTTTCTTCTTCAGGTCAGGGGACATATTGAAGAAGAGAGGCGTTCAGGCGGAAATTTTTTGGCAAGATATCGACATATCATTCTGGGAGAATTGTCTTCTCATCCATCGTTGGGCTGCATTTGAACTTAGTTACTTTGATACGCCAAGAGAGTACTTCCCTCCGCAATCAAAAATGCGTAAAATCCTTCCGTATTGGTTGATTTGTTCGACCGTCGTTCCAGACAAGTAGTTATACAACAACTGGCCAAGTCAATCCACGGAATTGACCGAAATCGTAAATTTTCAGGATGGATATGGTCGCTGCTGAATGTGAAGCCCAAGGGGACACGATGTAAATTACTCTTCAATTCTACAAGCTTTTCTCCAGTCAATCATTGCACTTGATTCATTTCAGAGAAATTTGGGAGCAATGCATAAGAGACAAACCAGAATACGACAAACTGTTTGAGTATTGCGACACGTACGATAATCGCAGAGACCCATGAAGGTTGTTCTAGAGTAAAGCTTGTTCTATTTCCAGGGGTGCGATTCAAGGATCCAGCAATGTCGGGGAAATATGCACGAAGCGAATGTTAAGGTAAAAGTCGCATCCGCATTTGCTCGTCAATGGATAACGGAATGAAACCAATTCAATAATTTTAGACGGGGTCAAGACGCCTTCGCAGCTTGCGATCACCTCGCGGACCATACCATGTAAGTGCCGTGAGATGCAATTTCTTGAGTCCAGGACGGATCTGACAAGATCTTTTCTCCATCGCAGGAAAGACGACTGCTATCGTTCCCGGGAAATGGGCACCACCTGTTCTATGTAATCGTGTTTCATGAGTTGCGTTTCTGGGCGAAATGACCCACAATTTTTCATTGAAATTTTACAGATTAAACCAGGCCTTGGGTCCCTCCGATCAATCCGACGCCATTGCAGGAATCTCCTCAGTCTGCAAGAACACTTACAATGTCGATATAATCAGTAAATGATTAGGACATGTGCTATCACTGAAACCAAATCGACTGTAAGGTTTTTAATGAGGCCCCATCTGGGTACTCTTTTCCTCGCTAATATTGGACGAATTTGATGAAAGTCGATTGAATAAATAATTAAAAAAAAAATGATGTGTTATCACGAGTTTTCTCATCAAATGTATTCCATACGATTGTCAGTGGTGGTTGGGTACCACCATTTGAATGGACTGTTAACTTCGAATGAGCCACGGTTCAGCGACAGCATTTCGGTTTATCCAAAGCCATTATCGAACGAATTGACCGTTTTTTTCGTAATGTTATTCAATTTCGTTTGAATAGTGATTGCGCCGCTCGAATTGCTATGGGAATTCCGTCAGCAATCGCGATTGCGCAAACTTGAGTCAGAAATAGGTTTTTCCCAGTTCGGTCGAAAAAACCGACTGATTGACTTATTTTGAATGAAATGGAAAATTATCTGCGGAATGAGGCACCGAGTTGCGATCAACACCGACTGAGAAATCATAGCTAATCAACGTCCTAATCAACTGTCGAGGATGAACACATTGGCATAAGATAAGTTGAGTTCGAATGGGGGTATGGCTGCTTCGAAACATGGAATCGGAATGGTTGGACCCAAATCATTGAGGGATTCGATCAAGACTCCGCAGAAGGGCTAAAATCTCACAGAATCGGCAGGAGGAAGAAGAACCTCCTTCAAATCGGGGCTTAAAAGAAACGCTTTCATAAATATCAAATCGCTCAGGCACCAATGGAGGTGATATCGAATGGATTGTTGTTGTTTTAAAAGCTTCTTACAAACTTCATGTTATTGCTCGACGCTCAGAAACGAAATACAAAATAATTCTTCAAAAAAAACAAAATTATTGAAAATATCGAGAATTTCTTCAGTTTCCCACTCACTCCTCAGCCCATCCACTCGGGAGCTTCTAAGCACGAGCATTCTAAACAGAAAATCATATGCACGAAAAAAGCGAAAGAATGGAATCGAGTAGGTGAGTGTGCATTGATTAATTCACACGTAAAAATGAAATGTTTGCAAGCAAAATGAGAGCTCGACATCAAGACGAGCAGTGCTTGGATTTCGTTTTGTTTGTTGTTTCAAAATCAACACGGCAGAGTTAATCCATTTTGGATTTCTCTTTTGAATAAACAACTCGGATGCTTTGTGATGCAATCGATTTTAATATTTCTCTCTGTGAAGTGTTCATCACACATTCCATTTGTTGATGAATCGTCGTCGGTTCAATCAGTGTCGTTTGTTTCGCTGCCGTTCCATTTTCTGCTGCTCATACTCTAATTGGATTGTTCGTTGTTTGTTCAACGCCGATTGTACTCTCGCTGGAATAGAATTTGTGCTCTTTGATTATTTTCCTTTTTGAAAATTGCTTTTCTTTCAGCAAAAACGTGGATTCTTCAATTTCATCCTGAACCAACTGATTCCAATAAGATATTCAAATTCTGATTCGAAATTCTGATTCAGAAATTCCAATACAAATTTAATCAATCATTTTTGAAACTATTCCGAAAACTATGACAATTGTAAGGTTTCGCCTCATTGAGCGACCATTGCCAGGTTTCGCATTCAAAATTCACCACATTTACAAAATCCGTTTTTCGTCTTTGTTTACGCTTTCCCCAACTGTCATTCAACGGTTGTGTCACTAACCTCAATCGTAACGATGAATTTGCCCAAGTCATTGCTTTGAAATTGCAGGTTAATGTCGCCAATCCGGCCAATTGGCCAGTCAATGTGAACGCATCCGTCTGGAAGCGAAACGAAACGCAATCACCGTCGAGCGACTTTGAATGTTTTCTTTACATTTTATTGAAGCCATCAAACAAAAATACAAATTTGAATTTAAATTTTATTTCATTTCCATTAAATATTAAATTGTTTGTGAGAAATGATAAGATGTGTGTATGTGTCTATTTAACGAATTTTTTTTTAGCGATTTTCATCAAATGAGAGACAATCCAACCGAAGACGTTTCGAATTAGAATCGACAAAATTGGTCATTTCACAAATCCTATTTATCATTTCCCTTCTCCTTATCTTTACTGGATGCTTTCTTGTCCTTGTTCAACGATCCGACGGCATCACGAATCGTTTCCGATTGAGGATCGACGCCGGGAAGATTCTCCAAAACGCTTTGCAAAAATTCCGGATCGCTAATCACTTCATCCACTTCCATTGGAGTTTCCTCCTGTTTGGGACGCTTGGCCTGTTGCGTAGTCACATCCTCTGTTTTTGTAGAGCAAAGAAATGGCATGAGGTCAATATTGAGTGTTTGATTCGAGAGGGAATGAACAAGCGAAACTAACGTTGATCCTGCATTGACATCTGCATCGCGAAAGCGATTTGTTCCTCCTCAGTCATATTCGCAAAGTCCGGCAAACCTTCATCGGCATCCTGAAAGATTGAGATGTTGAGTTAAAGTTACTCTTTCGGTGGATATCGAACAGTTAGTAAGCAACGTGAGCAACGTTAATAATTTCGATTGTGGAAGGTTGCGAAAGCCACCACAACAACGATAGCAAAAACTACAACAAATGATTCTTGTTTTTGTTTTTTTTTTTGTTTTTTTTGGAAAAAAAGGAAAGCAAAGACTTCACGAACTCTTGTTCTTTTTACCGGAGTCTCTGTTGAAAGGGCTAAGGCGCGTTGC
>JANSTV010108154.1:0-34569 GCA_027564135.1 Lestremia cinerea
TCGAAATTCATCGCAGGCAATTGGCCACACAAACAAAGAAAAAAAAACCTTGCTTTGAAACTGGATATCGCCAGCAAAAGGCACAAAGCGCAAAACGTTGAGGTAATAAAATCGCTAAGCAACGGCGACGAAGACCGTGGCGGAAAAACAATGAGTAATCCAAACAAAACAACACATCAACACACAAGACGAAAATGATGTCATGCGGTACGATTCAGAATGCAGAATTCGCAAGGGAATTCGTAAACATTGTGGACGGTGAACGGGATCACGTCGACAATTGAGATGTTTGACTTGTCGACGAATTGGCGATTGTTTTGCACGTTGCCTTGGATGGGCTCGCGAGCAATCGTATGGTGGTTTTTGATGAAGGTTTTGAACACATACACACACATACACATACTCATACACTCACACACATACATATGAACAGACATACACACAAACACACGACATTTGGCAAAAAAAATCACCGTTTGGCGGCAAAATTTACGTCAACAACGTGCCAAATCACCAGTGACGTCATTCAAATTATTCAAATCGAATTGTAGATGATTTCGTTGCGTCGTTGCGACGATTCAAACGGTTTGATTTGCATTTTTCGGATGATGATCGGGTGTGTCTCGCGATAATTCAATGTTTTTTGGGATGCTTCTCATCGATTCGAGAGGCGAACCAGTCGATTATCCGCTTTCGAAATGTGGCCACATTTCGTTTTGGAAGGTCTTGCAGCTCTTTCGAGCCAATTTTCAAAATGGAAAAACGACACAAAAATCAAGTGATTCTCAGTTGGTTTCATTCAAATCGAAACAATGCCCAGGACTGAAGCACCCATTTCGACAATGGATTGGATTGTGTTTCGATCTAATGGGCCGATGTTTGCGAGACTATGGCTGAATGGCGAGAGGTAGAAAAGATTCGAGAATGGCCAACAACAACAACAACAACAACAACAACAGCCCGAGCCAAACAAAGCAACGCCAAAACAATGATGGGATCAACGAATCGGGTCCGGACTCTGGACAAGTGAATGGAACGGTGTCCGATTACATGCAATTGGCAATCTTACCCGGCTCAGGTATGCATTGGCCCTGGAGGGCGGACGACAGGTAGAAATGATGATTTACCTTTGGAATCGCTTGTTTCTCACTTTTTTCTTCTTCTTTTTTTCTTGTGCAAATGGCTCTCTGGTCGATCCGACGTACGGTCGTATCGCAGACGCTGACATGAAACAAAATGTTGTTCTCGCTTTTTCCGTTGGTCGTTTATCCGCTTTCGAGAAGATTGAACGGAAAAAAGGCGATGAGATTTCGAAAGAACGAAAGACGAGAAAAAAAAACGGCAAACATTCGATGCTGTGCGGGAATGGGAGGCGATGCGTCGTCAACGAAAAGTGCGTGCGTAGAAATGCCGTTTACCTGCTTTGGGTGCGATGATGTCGGCAACGATGTGTGTCATGTCGACCAAATGCGCACTTTCGTTGAAATTCAATTTTGAAATCATTCAATTTCGAAAACGAATTGAATGTGATTTGGCGAAGGTCGTCTGTGAGACGCATCGACCCAGTTGAGGTGCTACGTTCTGATCCACTGATCCACATTGTCACCGCGCGCGATTGAAACTGGCGTCCCCTTTCCGACCGTCTGTTCTACAGGCCGGCTAAGTAAACAAACGACATCATCGTTTGCTAAGTTCTTGAACGTCCAAACGATCTCGCCCATCCAAATTCATCGAAAGCATTCAAAGCAATCGCCCGAAAATGGAGTTGCCTCCAAAAAAAACGGAACGAAGGAAATCGAGCAAAGCGTTTGAGGTTGTAATTGACGATCTCGTTGAATGATCAGTCGAAAGTGTGGGCCGTTGCCGTTTTGATACTGATGGTGGGCATCCAAATGGGCAATTTCGTAATAACTGCCTCACAAACTGTCCAACAACTCCATTCGATTGGCCAAATCAATGGCATCGATCGTTTACCTTCGCATTCGTTTCGGCATTCCGAGCCGGACGTTATTACAATCAATTAACAGCGACCGCATGAAAATTAAACAAACACATCGCCGCCGCCGCACAACACACAACAAATCGTAATCTTATCGCAAATTAATTTGATCCAACACCAAATGGATTGTCGTTGTACATCGTTTGGAATAACCGCGCACAGTTTGTGGATGGCATGGCCAACTGTGACGAAGACGAAAGACGAAAGACGGAGACGAACACAACCACCGGCGATCGATAACGATCGATAAAGCTGGAAAGCTTCGTCGGTGGGTCGGTTCGTCATCGCTGAAAATGACAATTTTCGTAATTTCGTTGGTTGATCGTTGAACGCATCGTCATCGTCACTGCCGCCAATGGACGAAGCGACGAAGGCAAATTGTCGTTTTGGAAATTGGCTTAGGGTGAGGCGAGAAGGTTTGTCAGATCAACGGTGATTGACATTCGTCTGATGGATACAAGGTTCACCGGCAAGACCGGGCCCATCGAATTGCAAACTCGCCTCCGGCACTGATTGCGAAATGCTCCAATTGAAATGGCAATGACTTGAAAGAATGTTTGAAATCGAAATTCTGGTCGATTGCGCCTCGGGCCGATCGACATTCAATTTGATTTGGGCCCGCAAAGAAAATGGAAAAGAAAAAAATAAAGAAAAAACAGAAAAAAAAGAAAAAAAAGAAGAAAAATCCACAAAAGCTTTCGTCACACTCGCCAATTGTGGCGGCTGTTTTTCCGTCCGAGGCGAACAAAGCCCAAGAATTCTTGATAATTAAACATCAAAACGAGCAGTCACGTCGAAGCCGACCAACAAAAGCGAGAACAAACACGGAATCCGATTCGGTGTTACGTCACGACCGTATCGAATGCCAATCGAGAATTCGCTTCGATCCAACAAATGACCGGGCGAATTCAAGACGAATGACCGATGACAGCGCGATGCCGTTGCACCAGTCTGAATCTCATTGTCGGCAATAAAAAATGTGCTTGTTTTGTCTCCGAAAGTGAATTTTTTATCGAGAATTTTTGCTGCGTTTGTTTGTTTCAATGCCGAAAAAATACCAAAAGATTCTTATTAATTATAGAATTGTCAAAGTTTGTATAAAAAACAGCGTGAAATTGATTAGAAATCGCTGGACACGAAATCGTATTGGGAGTCACGCGTCAAGTGAGCAACCGATAATGGAGTCGACCAAGAAGGTGTTTGGCGAGTTAACCAACAAACCGTCGTTGATTTCGCTGAAACGAAGATGCGGAGTGGAGCCGGAATATCCGCAGCGTCAACCGAAAATGATGACGAGAGCGGCGAATCGAGCGTTGAAGAGAAATGAAGGGGATATTGCCGTTGACAGCAATTATCGAACTTGTAACGGGCATCTTGAGACTAAGACGGTGAAACCACCCGTTCCGGCAGCCAAATCGCCAATCGATGATTCTGCCGAGTCGTCCATTGTCGCGTACACAATCGATACACTGAGGTACCTGCGGGATCGCGAGAGACACTTTCAAATGCGATTCTACATGAGCGACCTTCAGACGGAAATGTCCTTTGCCAAACGGACGCATCTTGTTCATTGGATTCTGTCGGTTCAGTACGATGTGATGCCAACGGCACCGGAAGCTTCGTATTTGGCGGTGACCATCTTCGATTACTACTTGAGTTGCGCCGCCAAGACAATTCCCAAAGACAAATTGGATTTGATTTGTGGCGCCTCCGTTCTGTTGGCTTACAAATTCTACGTGAGCTACTGCTGGGGGGATCTTCGAAGAGGATGTTGATGATAATCTTTTCTCTTTCAGCATCGATCGTTGGCGCTTTGCTCCAGCAAAATTATGAAATGCTTCAACGGGCCAGACCTCAAGAAGATGGAGATGCTAGTATTCACCGCGATGGATTGCGAGTTGAGCTTCCCGATGGCGCATGAGTTTATGCATAGGTTTTGGAAGGTGAGACCTTTGACACAATCGATCCACATTGTAGGTGAATTGACTAGAGTTATTATTAACTTTTCAGTTGACGAATGCGCCCTCTGCCGTTGTTGAACTATCGAATAAAATTCTTAAATATTCATTGTTTGTCTACGATTTGATAATAATCGAGAATTCAAAATTGGCTGCAGCCATTGTCTTTCTCACGAATCGTATGATGGTCAAGAGGGGTTGGAGTGACACCTTGGAGCAGTACACAGGTATATCAGTGTGATGCTGGTGACTCGAGGGGAGATTCATTATTAAACTTTGCAGGCTACAAACTCAATGACCTGATCGGCACCATCAAGATGCTGAATCATGCGTTGCACAAGCAAACGATGCTTTTGGAAATGAACACATTGATACATTTGCAATGCAAAATTCCCGCGTGCTATTTGATGTCAAACGAGATGCTATTCGACTTATGAATGTCTGATGATGTCCAAACACATTTCACCGAGCTTATTTGCATTTTCAAGTTGTGTGTCGTTGAACGACTGTCGAAAGGTTTTATTTGATATTTTTTATTTGTTGATAAATTTCGCTTGTGATAATTGTATGTAGAGATGTAGGTGAAACGTAGGAAACAAGTTGAAATGATTTTTTTTTTTTGTTATTGTGTTTGAGATGCAAATCGGTGGCTTGGCCACAATCGAGAGACTGTGTTGCTTTCGTTGAAATAAAATTCGTTGATAAAAACTCACCACAAACGTCGAGCCATCCTTCAACCCGGCTGGGATATCGAATCGAATTGATTCGGTACAATGTTCGGCGTCCCATTCTGAATTCCAATTTTTAATCCACGAATTAGATAATTTTCGGATTGCACCTCTGCGAATGCAGTCTCTTTCGCAAAAGTTAAACGAGATGGATGAAAATCGTTAAGTAAGAAATCGGTCGCTTTGAGCACAATCACATCAATCACTGGTAAGCCAATGGGCTGAGGAGCATTTTTCTTTCGATAAAAATTTTTCAAAACAACTCAAAACGATCGCGTTACGAACGCAACCAAGACATGGTTTCTCATCAACGGTTGTGTCGGAGCAAAGCGATTGGCACACGCATTCCCTCAAAGCCAAGAGGATTTCATGTCGGTTGCGGGGTCACAAACCAAAAATCGATCGACAATTTCTTGCATGCACAATTTTCTCAACGAATTCCAATCAACACACACTTTTGAGCTTCGAACGAGTCTTGGCCTCGGCCAATATTTCTCTTTAATTCAATTTTTTTTTTCTTGTATTTATTTCGGAAAACACGGCAAACTAGGAAATTTTTTCTTCGATTTTTATCGAAGATTCTTGAAACGACCCGTTAGACACCCGTACGCGACATTCACGGCGATTTTGTCATGGATTTATTTTAAAATCGAATGGTTTATCGATGCCATCGTCGATTATCGTTTTCTAATCACCAGTTTTGTCGGCAAACTATGGTGAACGGCACAGCACAACACGAGATATTTTGCTGTTGGGCCAATTCAAAACAGCACGTTCAACACACGACGCACGCACACATTCGAATATCCATTTGGGTTTCGTTGACGAAATTTGAGACGGTGTTTTGAATGCGCGATGTATGTCCGTTGACGAGATGCATGCGACTGGCGTACGGTCGCTCGTCAGGTTGGCGGATAGCATTAGCGACTCTCGGTTACTCTCTCTTTTCCTCTCTGCAATTGTGCTATGAGAGAGTTTTCCGGCATAAGAGCCGGTGGAGCTTCCGATGGAGACGCCTTGGCAGAACTTTTTAGAACTTTTTTTAACTTTTCTCTTCAGAACTTTGTAGGCATTATTTCTCACAATTTTCGGGCTAAAGTAGGCTGATGCCTCCGCTGTGGAATTTTGAACTGCATTTGAAATAAAACGAACAACATTTTTTTTAGAAATTGCTTCAACGAAATTATTTTCATAATTTTATTCCATTTGGTTTTTTTTGTATTGTTTTCTTTTTTTAAATTTTTGTTTTTTTTTTATCTTTTCTTTGTTGATTTTCCATCATTGCTGGTTTTTCAGTTGGTTGGTATTTTCATCATTAAATATTTTTCACGTTAAAAAATCTAGAAATGTAAGTGACGTAAAAAAGAAACGAATAAAGAAAAGAACAGAAAAAACCCACCAGAGTTGACAAATGAATGAACTGAACCGAAATACGTCTAAATGTCCATTCTCATTTATCTCTCTCGAAATACTCGCGTTCGAATCGTCATTCGATAAGTGAATGTTTATTTCTAAGAAATATCCAAAGAAACACAAATTTCTGTTTCGCTCAAACAAAAGCTCCTTTGCCATTCCTCTTCCGTTTGCAGTGCCAAAGAAAATGCGATGAAATCAAAATCACGAAAATCGCATTGAAATAGATTTTTCTTTTTTCTTCCTTTTTAGTTTTTCGTCAAATTTTCCTTGAAACAAATTCGTTGGTTTTTTCAAAACCAAAAATCGATTGGATTTGGGCTGTGTGGCCCCCCGTCTCACCCGAACCGACAGGGTGGATAATTTTACGCAAACAGAATTCATTCAAAAGGAAATTTGCTTCAATTTTTTTCATCTTCTTCTTTGATTTGAATTTTTTCATTTTTTTTTGTAGATTTTTAATTAGAATTTCGTTTAATTTTTTTTTTTTTTTGATGTATTGTTTTCTTGTTAATTAGAAAAAAATGCACTGCATACGAGTGTTTAGTCAATGTAAGCATTTCATAATAAATTGTGAATGTCTCTTCAAATTGTCCCAAAATTGCTTTCAGCATTGAACATTCAACGAATGGCGTCCCAATCGAGACGCCGCATATTCATAAAAAATACGTTAGAATAGTTAATATAACGGTTTGCTCAACCATTGAAATTGTATTTCATGCATATAATTTGCGATCGATCTCCAAGCCACTGGCCAACAGTGGCTTCTTGGAGTATCAAAGATTGATGCTTTTTATTTCTCAAAAAATGGGTAAAACAAAAGAAAAAACTAAAAAAGAAACAACGAAATGAAAATTCTCTTAAAATAATTCGGTGAAAACGCGCACACGACGGAACGACAGAAAATGCCGTCCGTAGGTAAGGAGGGAGGAGAACGGGCGGGGGGTCGGTTCTCTTCAATCTAATTCTACTCGCAATTTCTCAAAACGATCCGAACACCTCACTAAACACATCCGCGAAAGCAACAAAAAGAAATGCATTTCCAACGGGTGGGGCTATTTCTCTCGTCAGCTGCATATCGTTCGGGATTTCTGAATATTTCTCGTGTGGATAACGTGAAGACGTGCATTGAGGGTTCATTTCAGTAAAAACTAGTTTTTTTTTTTAATTCAAATTCTATTGAAATTTTTATCGTTGCGGAGAATCGTGTCTCCGGTCAACGAGTCATACGCGCTCCTCCTGCGGTCGATGCCCAATCGGAGGCTTTTCGCTCTTCGACCACCGCGGTGGTCCTGCTACTGCAATTTCAGGTAATTTAAGCTTAGTTTTTTTTTATTTTCTTCTGGTTTTACTGTTGTTGTAAACTATTTGAATTCTGTCTAAATAGACATCAAATGATTCAGCTGAATTGTTCCATCAAAACTGACTGTTTCATCTCGACGGGTCGAGCGACTATCAACGGGAATGCCCCCAATTTGGCTCAAGACCTCATCGAGATTCCTTTGTCCCCTTCAACACATCCTCTTAGTCCCTCCGATCGGGTTCCTCTCCTCGTTTCTCAGTCAGCTCCAATCGTTGATTATTATTTTATATTTTTTTTTTGCCACAAATACGTCGAATATAATAATTTTTTATGAATTCTTTTTTTTTGTCATTTTTTTATGCTTTTTTGAGATGGGGGAGGGAGGGTATTTTTTCATATTTTTGTGTTCTTTACATTGAATAAATAGCTATTTATGTAACTCTAATCATCAACAACGTGGTTGTGTGCGAGTTGTAATATTTCACGATTGATTCGAAACGAGCCGTTTTCCAGCGATTTGCTCACTTTGATTTTTTCATTGTCTTTGTTTGGTTTTCATCGATTTGCCCACTGAAGATTTCCCTCGTATTATTTTGACCATTTAATTTACTTTGCATTACATTTCCTCTAGAATTTTCCCGGTTTTTTTTCCTTCCTTTTTCTTCTTTTTGGTTATTTTAAGACATATTTTCCCTTTAATTTTTGAATTGATTTTGGTTTTTTTCTTGTTTTTGTTTTGTTTTTTTTTTTGTATAGTTTTTGTAGCAAATTATTGAATGTCATTTTGATCATCAAAAACACACGACCATTTTCGAATTATTGGCGTCGCCCCGCCATTACGAGGCCTTAATCATTCATGGCCGATATTGTCCTTTGGAGTGTCAGATGGGCCGACGTCTTTATCGGTGGTGTGTTTCATGTTGTCTCCATTGCCGCCAGTTACGAGGTGTCCTGCGGAAGGAATGCTGAATTTAATGGTGCTTTGCCACAGCAATTAACTCTCAGCATCACTACATACCTCGATTGCCACCGTAATAGTGCTTTGGACCGCCGGGATTACCGTTATTCTGTGATGGCTGGCGTACAGCACGTTGCTGTTGAGATGACGATTGTTGTTGATTTGCCTGCGATGACGAGTAATTGGTGGGTCGTTGAATTGGCGTGGGGTATCTTTGCGATCCTTGCACTTGACGATTGACCAAATTATTCGATTGCATCGAGGCATTGTTTCGGTTTTGTTGCTGTTGTTGTTGTTGCTGTTGCTGTTGCATCACCTGGTTCTGAATGTCCCACTGTGTATGTGTGTGTGTAAGAGAGAATGAAGGGTCAATGACCTGACCGTCATTTGAGCTCCGACGTGGGGTACTTACGTAGGTCTTATGTTGCGGTGGACTCGGTTGAGACTGAGAGGTTTGTTGGGTTTGCGATGGTGTCGGTTGGGGCTTGAGACCGCCGCCATTACCGTTATTGCTGTTGCCCAATGTGATGCTACTGGTGGACGCTGGGCCGGTGTTGTCCATTGACAAAGGGCTTTTCATGTGACCTCGATTGCCCGTCTGCAAGTAAGGAAAATAATGGTTTCAAAATTCGATTCGTTTGCTTGCTTTCGCTCAAGCGAAAATAAAACAAAAACGGTTTCATTTTTTGGGGGGGAGTTTCTGTTGAATTTTCAGTCGGTTTTGGTTCTTTTCTCCGTGTCTTTGGAAAAATGTTACAAATTTCATGTGGTTTGTTATTCTAGTGTTTGCGCTAGTCGACAACTCGGAGCGACTAATCGATTTCGAATGAACCATTTTGTGGGTGGATTTTGGTATGGTCCCTCCGTTTGAACCGTCCGGAAGTGGCCACTGGGCAATTTCCGGTCGATTCGAAGCAACTGCCCAAAATTCCATTCATCACAATCAAGCCGCTCATTGTTCACCTAATCGTCGTCCAAAACAAAAGGAAAATCAAGAGAAATAAAGAAATTAAATAAAAAAACATAACAAAAAATTGATTTGTGAAGGATATTTATTTTTTTAAAAATTCGTTTGTATTTTTTTTTCGTTTTTTCTTCATTTATTATTTTCTTGTTTTTTTTTGTTGTTGGTTGTTTTTAATTCATAAAAAAAATTAATTAATAATTAAATTGTTTCTATTTCCAAGTGTTTTTCTTCGAATTTGTTCGTCTCATTTCAGAAAATTCTAAAAAACAAAACCAAATCAGAATTTATACAAATGTCATTAAGGTCTATTTTGTTGTTCAGTTGCAGTTGGCGTCATCATTTCTTTTATTTTTCTTGTGAATAAATAATTCATTGTGTTTTCTTTTTTTCATTTCGGTTTGTTTTTGTGGGTGTGTTGTGTGCGACGTGTCAAGTGTTCAATGGGCATTCGCTGTGTCGATTCCAATGTGCGGGCGATGCTCAGTGGCAGTTACACTCTTCGTCCATTTTTTTCTTTATTTTATTTCATTTATATCTCAATTTTCCACTACTGTCGATTTTCAAACTTTCTAATTTGGTTCGAACAGCATTTTCAACAATTGTTTAATAAATTTGTTTTTATTTTTAGAACGTTGATTCGTTCAATTTTATTTTTCTCGTATTATTTTGAAACGTTCGTTTTGAATAGGGTGGATTTCATTTTGGAAGAGAAATTCCTGAATTCCTGTTCACGAATTCATTATCTCCTGAAATATCTCCACAATTTTCTTCTAATTTTTCGTTGAATTTTCAATCATAGATTTCTTTTATTTGAATTTTCTTGATAATATTTTCTCATTTTTCTTTTTCATAAATTTCCTTCTTTGTAATTTTTTTGAATTTAATAACTTTTCTCCCCTCAAATTCTTGTAATAATTCCTTTTGTAATATAAATTTCGTTCATCAAAAATAATTGTCCAGTTTTGGTTTCAATTATTCGCTTTTTCTCTTTCTTGCAACAGTAAAAAATGTAAAACAAAACAAAAAGAAAACAAAAATTAAATAAACAAAAAGGAGGGAAAAAAACAATAAACACATTTTGCATCATCGTCCCGCCTTCGCTTTTTTTTAAATGAATCGCGTCGAATTATGCATTGCTGGCCCAATTTATTGAAGAGTCAATCAACGCAATTTCTTCCAAATTATTTTCAGATTATTATTCCCTTTCATTCAATTAGATTCTCAGGTTTATCGGCTCAGTTGCGAGGCGACAAGCATTGGCCAGTTTGACCCAAATATTTCCTATCCAAAAATCGACAATTCATTTCAGCAGAAGAGCTCCGGATCGGCTGCCCCAAGGGCATAAATTAACATTAATTATCAAATCGTCTTGTTCATTATTCATTGAGTCGCAAACACAACAATCTAAAGAATTTAATTCTTCTCTCAAAAATTGCTATCAAATCGATATATTCATTTTAAGCATGTGTTACTCCAGTTGGGCGATCGCGTGCATGCGACAATCGTCGACCGCCTGACCGACTTTGTATCGCCGTCGTTGTGTTGATGGGTTTGTGGGTGTTTGTGTGTGTCTTGTCTTCGAAAATCTCTAAACGAGGGGACAACATTCACGAGAGGGTGATGGGGTTCGGGGTGAAGGGGGGCGGTACACAATGGGATGGGGCTCGGGTTGAGACGTTTATTTAAAGAATGAATTTGAACTCACTGAATCGGGAACGTGGGATGATTGTTGTTGCTGTTGCTGTGATTGTTGGGGTTGTTGCGGTGGCTGTTGGGATTGTTGCTGTTGTTGCTGTTGATTGGTCTTCATGTAGGCTGCATTCTGTGGTGACGGTCCACCTTGATACTGTCGATTGATGGCCAACAGCGGTGAGTTCAAGAATTGCGAACTAAAATTGGCAACTTGCTGCTGTGGCGGTGGTGCATTCGAGGGTGGTGGTGGACCAAAATTATAATTTTGTGTAGCACCTGTTGCCGGTCCCCCAAAGAATGCCCCCTGTCCACCAGCTGAATTTGAGTAGTAGCTGTTGTTCTGCATTTGCGGTGGAGGCGGTGGCCCCTGTTGCGGAGCATACATTCCCATTGAAATGTTGTATTGTTGACCGTACGGTGATTGACCGACGGCACCGGCTTTCGAGCCGATTGCACCGATTTGTTGATTTGACGGTTTCACCGAAGCAGACATCAACGAGTTTGAAGTCGATGAAATGAGCACCGTGCTTGGATTGTTCATCTGTTGGGTCTGGTTGAATGGTGGCTGTACAGTGCCGCCCATACGGAATTGTGACGTTAAACTCTGATACATTTCGGGTGTTGGAGCTGTTTGAAGGTTTGGCGGTGTCTGCATGTACGCATTGTACGGTGCATTACCAGCGGCTCCATAATGACCGGGATATTGCGAAAACTGCGATCGACTGGCCTCCAATTGGAAATGACCATAGAGATTGCCTTGCGATGGCATCGGTGATGAGTTGTAGAGCACAGCCGGTGGCGATGGGATGGCTGACATGCCGCCATATTGCGATGGCTGGTAGTACGGCTGGGGAGCGGCTTGCAATGTGCCTTGTTGCATGGGTGGCGGTGATAGACCAAGACCGGATTGATGCAGCTGCTGTTGATTTGGCTTCACCTTGCAGACATTCGTGCTAGTGGCCAAGGCTTCGGCTGCGTGCTTCAACGCGTTCTGGTGAGCAGTGTGTGCGGGACCACCAATCATATGCTGTGGGCTGGGACTGTAACCAACGTTGTCCACGTCACCATCTTGATTGTTGGCTTTCGCAAAGTGTTCCAAAGCGCTTGGATCAGGTCCAAAGGAGGCTGAATACGATCCGGGTGCTGGTGAAAGGGCGTGCGGCACGTGGGTCATGTTTCCATGGGCGTGCGTAAACTGGTGCAAGTGCTGTTGATGTTGCGAGGTCACAAACGTCGATGTCAGATGCGAGTCGGCGTCTGTGCAACCACCTGCATTGGCACTGTTGTGCTCAAGCACCGGGGGCATAGCGGGAGCATTTTCCCAGACCTTCTTCACGCTCGTGATTTTCATGCTCAAATCGGCAATCGACGGAGAAATTGTGTTTTGCGACGATGACACCGAATGGATGCCGGATGAACGTGCTGGTGGAATTCCGAGACTACCTTTGCCGTTTTTGTCGTCGGTCAATTGCGAGAGTTCTGATTCGAAGGTGAATGCCAGTTTTATGTCCTTTTCGTATTCAGCGTCCGTTTTCGGGAAAGACATCGTTTGCAGAGCTGAAGAGATCGAGTCTGGTTTTCCGACATTCGCGCGTGGGACTTGATGTTGTTGCTGGTGCTGCTGCTGCTGTTGTTGCTGCTGCTGTTGCTGTTGCTGTTGCTGTTGTTGCTGCTGCTGTTGCTGCTGTTGCTGCTGTTGCTGTTGATGCTGCTGCGAGTCAAGCATATCTTGGAACGAAGCAGAAGCAGAGTTTTTGAAAACATCGTCTGGCTTCTGATGCACCTGCTGAGGTCCCGACAGCTGTTGATGCTGATGATGCGGTTGCTGCGGTGGCTGTTGATTCGGTTGCATTGGTTGTTGAGGTGGTGGACCCGCTTGACGTTTAATGGGTGCCGTAACCGATTTGAAGTTGGTGTTTTCAAAAATGATGGTGTTGACCTTGGCGCTGCTGTCCATTTTGGCATTATTTGCAACATCTTGAATCAATTTGTCACCGGTCAACGGGCCGATTTGGCTCTGCGATGCCTGCTTAATGTCGAGCTCTTCGGGAAGACCTTCCGGTTTATCCCAAGCATTTCGTGTGGGCCCATTTTCAACGCGTTGCTTAGCAAATCGTGGTGCCAACTTGTTTGGCTGCCGATCGGTCCGAGGGTCGCCAGTCCTGAGACGATCCTGGCCAGGTTTGTTCAAACCTAGAGCTGGTGCAGCCGTATTCGGCTTAGGGACAAGGCCTGGTGGCTTGATGGTTGCCTGTGGTGGTGGCTTAGTGCCGATTTGCCCTAGTTGTGCTGGGGGCTTTGAGCGATTGACTCCACCTGGAGCTGAACCACGTTGGCCGAAACCATCATCCTTCTTGACGCCCGTTTTCTTGTCAATATTTTCGTTTGATGAGCTGATTGCCTTCTCCGACTTTGGAATAGCTTTGTCATCCACCTTTACAGTTTGGGAGTCACTTTTAACGCTTCCACTGGTCGCCACTGTCGAGTCCTTGCGTGGCGGTTGTGCCCCACTGAATGATGCCGACTTGGTTGTTATACTGGACGCTGAACCGGCGATTAGCTTCTTGTCATCGCGAGATCCAGTCTTGCTAATACTTCCGGCTGTTTTGCCTGCGGCCGAATCCACCTTTCCTCTGCCATCGAGCGAATCAGACAATTCCGAAGCACTTTCCGACGGTTTGCCACTTTCATTCACATCCGTTTTCTTGTTGCCAACCAAGCCAGCACTCAACGCCAGCTGGTTTTGTTTGGTCTTATCCTCGACCGCATCGGTCTTTGATGTGACCTTGTCGTTCTTCTCGTCGCTGGTACCAAATGGGCTCTTGGAGCTTGGCGGACCATAGTTGTCGATGCGTTTCATGCCCGGTGCAGGGGTTCGACGAAATGCTGTACTACCATTTCCACCATTACCGCCACCACCTCGACCACGACGTGAGGGTTCTCCACGTGGCACGAATGCCTCCTTGTTGGGACCACTGCGTGACGAGCCACCATCTTGCTTGAAACCACCGTCTTTGCGAGATGAACCACCTCGATGATAGTCATCTTCGCTCTCGCTCTCGCTACCATAATCGTTATAGCGACGTCCACCAGGGCGTCCATCGTTGCGACGATTCCAATTGCCTTGTCCGCTTCCGCGATACGACGAATTTGAGGACGAGTAACCTCCGCCCGAGTTACGAGCCGGTGGGCCTCGCATGTCATGACGACCACCTCGTGGACTTGGACGTTTCGTTCCGTGCTTTTCATCGCTGCTATGTGCATCCTTCTGTGAGCCACTGCCGCTGGTGTAGTTCCGAACGGCTTGTTTGGCAGCTGCGGCTGATACGGCTGCGGCGGCATTCTCTTCAGTTTGCTTGTCAGTGCCACGCTCATTTTCGAGCACTCGTTCGAGAATTTTCTTGTCGTCACCCTTGGAGTTCGTTGAGCCCAAGATATCCCCAGCATTGTCACTGGCCTTATCGTTCAACGACTTCAAACTTTCGGGTGTGTCTGGAACGCAGTCCGCCCAAGATTTTGAGCTTTCAATAATACTGGCCGATGCGATCGTGAGACTGCCCTGGCATTTATCGCCTTTGACAGACAATTCACGTTCTTCCGATTTCTCTTTCTCTGAGCGACTATCGGTAGACACCTTGCGGACACGTTGCAGAATATGTTTAGGCTGACCGTCATCTCCGCTAGAGGCCAACGGCGTTATAATCGATTGTGACTCGCCGCTAATGTCCAAATGTCGCATTTCCGACTCCAGTTCATCGGCCCAAGACCCAATGAATTCCCGCGATCCCGAACGTTCACTACGAAGTGAGCTATCCAGCGGCTTATCTTCGCTCGAAACGCTTGTCTTTCGCTGCGAAGATTCCGAAATGCTTCGAGCCAACTGTGGGCCGGTTGTGTTGGCTGAATTCCGACTGATTGAATCGCGACCACTGCTACTGAAACGGTCCTCCTCTTCAGAATCGATACGCTTGCGTTGCCCTGGGGCATTGTTCAAATCACCGCCTCGTCGAGGCTCTTCCGATGGATTGCGTTTGATTGCGTGGTGCTGTTTGTAGTTTTGGGAATGAATGTAACGTGGATCGTACTGCTGGGAGAATGGCACGTTCTTGTCGTTAGTCTGGTAGCTGCCACTGCTGCCGGTGCGATTCACATTGTAACCACCGCGTTCTCCACCTCGTTCATTGAATGAACCACGTTCGTGGTCACGATGATGCTGCTTCTGAAAGCGCGGCGGCAAATTCGATTGGAATTGTCGCGAAAAGGGCAATTCACCTGGTGCCCCGGCACCACCTCCAACACTGCCAGCACCTCGAACGTCACGATCCCGATTCACGTAATTGTCTCGTTCACGATCACGATCATATTTTGAATCATAATCTCTAGCGCGTGGATAATCACGATCTCGCTCCTTTCCATCACGCTGCTTCTCAGTTTCTAGGCTGCGTGATCCCGCAAATCGTCCGGCATCGCTCGAACCTCCAATTTGCGTCATAGCCCGAAAATCCGAAACCTCGGATTTGTCATCGCCACTGTTGCTAGCCAACTCCTTCTTCTTGTTCAATTTCTGCTCGAGCTCCAACAACTTCTTGGCCGCCCCTAGTTTACGTTCATTTTCCAACTTTTCCTCTTCTTCTTTGCGCTGTTTGACGCGTTCCAGGATGTCGACGCCACCGCGATGACCATTCTGCTGCATACGATTGCCTCCATCAGAGATTTTAGCTTCGCGTTCGTTGCGTTCATTCAAATTGCGTTCCAGTAGCTCACGTTCCTTTTCGCGATTCCAGGCAGCTGCAAGCGAACCCCCCCAAAAAAAAGTGTCATTCATCTGTCAGATCTCATGGTAATTGTTCGTTAACTTACCACGATTCTCCTCTTCTTGACGTTGCGCTTCTCGAATCGCTGCTTCAGCCGCTGCAGCTGCATGGCTACCCTTCTTGTCGGCATTTTTGCCTTTGCCTTTTGTCTCTTGCGGTGCAGCGTCTTCATCGTCCGAAAACACCAATTTCTGATTGTAATCAATCTCATCGGAACGCACCCAACTTTCATCCTTTGAGATTTTGTCCATTCGCTCCAATTCTTTCTCGTTGATGATGCCTGCAATTATTCGAATCGTTAGCAAAATTGCAGGAAGTTTGTGAATAGCGTGACAACACTTACCAGTGAATTGAGGTTCCGGTTCGTACATTTCGTGACGTTGATTATGACGTGGTGGACCACGCCGTTGATGCTGTCGATCACGTGGATCACGCGAATCTCGTGGATCACGTGAATCTCGAGGATCACGCGAATCTCGTGGATCACGTGAATCTCGTGAATCACGATGATCATCTCGTGGATCCCGTCCACGATACGATGGCGCATAATCATCATAGCGTTTGCCTTGATGATGATGCGACGGCGGGTAATTTGAATTCGATTCTGGAAGCCCTGAGCCCGATTGACCGTATCCGGTTGTGCTCGAGATTCCGCCTGTGCGCACCATAAACGATGGCATCAGGGCACGGAATTGTGGTGGTACCACTTGGAGGGCCGGGGCCTGTTGGTTGCTCTGTGTAACTCCACCCAGTTGCTCTTTCTGTTTGTCTGTCCAATTTCCACCGGAACCATCCGCTTGCGGTCTCAAACTGTCTCCAGCATTGTTTTGTGAATCTAGGCCGCCCTGTCCGGTTGCATTGTTGTTGTTGCCCGATCCAGAGCCGACACCACCGCGACTTCCTTTTACCGATTGCGTTACACCACTGCCATCCAATGAGGGGAATTCGTTTTGGAATTGTGGACTTTGATACATTGGCGGTTGACCGGTTTCGACCGGTGCCCCTGTTGCCACTGAACTCCATGTTGCCGATGCCAATGCCGACGATAAACCTAAATTATTATTGGAATTACTGCTATATGATGAATGATTTGTTGTGGTCGATGGGTGACTGATGTGTTGAGCCGTCGCCGTTGCGTTTGAATGTTTCGTGTTGTGTCCGCTGGATGCGTTGCTTGCGTTGTTGTTGTTGTTGTTGTTGATTTTATTACCGCTAACGCTTTGATTATTATTTTCGCCAACGATAATTGGTGAATCTTGTGTTTGATTCGGTGCTTGACCTTCTGCACCGCCCCACGAACCAGTCGATGAATCAGATGCCGGTGTTGACGTTTCAGCTTTCAATGATGGAAGATTGGCTGGTGGCCGTCTAGCCGATGGTACTTTCCCCAAACTTTGCATGCCATGTTTACGAGGAACAGCGTTCTTTTGTGTAGAAGGTTCTAGAGATTCACCCTGTGGATTATGAAAGGAGGAAAAACGTTATTCGTCTGAACGAGTCATCCGGCTAGTGCCGCTGAAAAACGGCTGCAAACACTCACACGACTAGTTCTGTAAAGGCTATTTATGTCTAATGCTGTAAACTTGGGCTTTGCATGGCGCTCCCCCTTACTTCCTCCCAGTGTGCTCATACTGCCAGTGAATCCTCATCAGCAAAACTCCCTGCCAACTGGACTCGCAACACACGTTTCCGTTCTGTTGAAGATGTCCTTATCGGTTTGTAGCCTCTCCGAAAACGGAATCACTCTCCTCTGCTGTTTGACTTGTGTTGATTTCAGCCGAAACTGAAATTAGATCTTCCCTTGGCGATGCACCAAGTCTCGAATCTAATTCACACAATTACGCTTATCCTTTTCGGATCCAATAGATTCGCATAAAAAAGAACGTTTCGTCGAGTCCGGAACGTGAATATTTCGAATGCGATTGCAGCTCCTCTTGTGGTCAATAGTTCCAGGTGGTTTTTTTTTGTCTTCTTCTTGTTTTTTTCCTTGTGATTTATTTGTTTTGTTTTTGTCTTCTTTTGTTGAATATCTTCTCAGTGGGCAAATCACTAAGTTTCGATGAGCTGCAAAACGAAACGAGAAGAAGAAAAGTAAATATTAATTGCTTTTTAATGCCATTCGCTCGTTGAGCAACGACAACGATGCACAAACGACCTCAAAACAATGCACTTGTCAGACGAAAAGTCCTTCAAGTGCGGTCAATCAACGAATTCGACGCAAGCGAATAACCACATTCACGCCAATCGACACAACCCAAACTCATAAAAAAGTCCCGAAAAAGCACTAAAGTGCTGCAGACTGTGAGAATGACACTACGCAAAATATCGGCCCAGTCGCGATAACAAACGAATCGCAGACACGATCCGATGCGAATGACGAAGGCGACGACGATGCAAACGAAACAAGCGAGGTTCACGTACGACTAAGCCCATCAACGGGAATCTGTTCGGCTGGCCACGACTGAGACGAGACGCTGTCAAAAATCGACTCAAACCGAACCAATTGAAATGTCATCAATCCGCAATTTGCTCGGTCGGATATCAAGGACTCGTCGGGCGAAACAATGAACGAAATTGAAAACAAAATGGAGATTGACGACACTGACAAATCACTCGCGACTCGTTTGCCTCGCACGGAATCACAACAAATTTTCTGTTTTTTTTTTTTTCTTTTTTTTTTTGTCTCAAAATGTTTGTACATTTTTTATTTTATTTTTTTTTTTGAATGCAAAATGGTTGATTGCGAAAATTGCTCGAATCGAAATCACTGTTTTCAAGCCGAATTGCCAAATTGAAAAAAAGCGCAGCGAAAAACCATTCCAGAAGCGCAAAAAAGCACACAAACTTTGGCTGGGAATTCGATCACAAATGCACTTTCTGAATTGGAATCGAACGCGAACAATGACGACGACAAAGACGTTTCTGATGACGGCAACGACGACGACAACGACGATTATTTCGCGACACAAACGACGATACAACAACAGCAACAACAACAAATCCACACAATCGCACGATATTTCTCCGTTTTGGTTTTGATTTGCCCGAATTTCGAATTGAATTTTGCGCTTGCAATTTTCGCCCGGAGAGCCATTTGCCACTGAATGGTTTCACAAATTAACACGCATGGAAATGTTGGCACTGTCTTTTTGTTTGCTCCACTTGATTTTGTCCGTCCATTTCGTTCAACATTTCGTTCACCGTTTCGAATCGTACGAGAAATTCCAATCGAAAAATGACTGAATTTACTTACAAATTGGTTGGCGAGTTTTGATGAATTCAATTGCACGCGGTTTTTAGTTTTTATGAATTTTTTTAAATGAATTTTTTTCGCAGAAAAAAAATTGACTTTTCAAACCAAGTCAAGTACGAATTTCGATTAAACTTTTGCTTGTTTCACGTTCGGCGGCATTGGTTTTGATGACTTTTTTTCTCTGCTGCCGTTTTGGTTCGAGTCGAATTCACGAATACAACTTTAACTGCGGAGCGGAGAAGAAAACGACGGCGACGTTAAGTGAATCGAAAACGAAAAAATGGCCGCCTATCCACACCACGCACACACATACACACACACTAGCATACAGACAAACATACACAGACACACTCACACACATACAACAGCATCACTACAATGATGAAAATTTCGCAGCGAACTACTCTCACACATACACGCGCACACGTGCGGCGGACGAGCGAAGTGCTCGCCGTTCCTTTGCTGCACATTATCTTCACCAAGCCGAACGTTTGAATCATTCAACGACGAAGACAACGACGACGACGACAGCAGCACTGATGAGCGAGCTGAGTAAATACAGTGGATTGTCTGCAACCGAAAAGCACTTGCCTTCCATGCAGACGACGAGGACAACGACGAAGACGACGACAAATGACGAGCAAAGAAGAGCGACGAGGACAATAAGAGTGACGATGTCAAAGCGAATGTTGGCGATTGCCATGCCGTCAAACTGAATGAAAATGGCAAATCCAATGAAAAATTCAATTTCGATTTTTACAAACGAAAACGATTCAAAAATTTCGACAATGGCCATTGCTGTATGGTAAATGTAGCACACCCACCCACAAAACGTAAAAGAGAAAGAGAAAAAAGAGAAAGAAAAAAAAAATATGGCATTTTCGTGTTTTTCACACACGCATCGATCGACTCGAAACGGAAACAACAGAAAAGCGAGAAGCGATGGGAAATAAGCGTCGTCAATCATTTGCAAGATGAACCGGCCGGATGGTGAATGATCGAAACCGGATTCCATTGTTCTTCTCGCATTCGAAATAAAAGAAAAAAAAAACATTTTAAAGAATTTTCTAATTCAAATTCGCTGCGATTAAAAGTTCAATGATTCGGTTGTATGTTAAACGTAACATCGCGCATGAAACACCATCCAAATCACACACTCATTCACTTGCAACATCACGAATACGATCCCATTTCGACGACCACACACACACACAGACACACACTCACACACCGTCGCACAGGGCCACACGAATGGCGCGACACACAGGGGCGATGGAGCCGACACAGAGACATCGATACCGCACGCAGCATCGAATGGATCCACATACACCAATTACATGCATTTTCAAGCGACCGACTCAACTCTTGAGCATTAACAAAAAAAAAAAAAACGAAAAAAAAGAGAGAAAAACCAACGGGGAAAAATGACGAAGAAAAAACCACATCGACCGAACAACGGCTAGCCAAAATGCGACCAACAAAATTTCAATGGGTTTTTACTTCCGACCGATTGATATTCGACGATTGCTCGAAACGAAGCGATTTTGTTGTTGTTGTTGTTGCTGTCGCTTTTACGAATACGAAATTCTTCGGAAACGAACCAAAAAAAAAAAAAAAAAATACTTCACTCTGCTTGCACTGACCGAAATTTATGGACGACAAGCACGTCGAATGACACAATTGACTCACCGTTTCTCTTTTCGTGGAATTTTCAATGAATTTTCAAAGCAAAAAAAAACGACTTGAACGATTATCGGTTCGATTTGATTTGTTTTTTCGGGTTTTTATTTTACAAAACAATTTGTCAATAAATTATTCTTGATTTGGGTACCGCGCGGCGTCTCGATAACTTCTTCCACTCTGTACCAGTACACAAGTTAATAATCACTGTGGCAATGTCGCCGCTAAACGGAGTTTTTTTTCTCTTTCTTCTTCTTCTTTTTCTTGTCGTTTTGCTGGTGCTGCCTTTTCGGCGAACCGACTCGAGAGCGAGAGAGAGAATTACTGAAGAATTTCGTTCTCGTCGGAGTGTGTGTCGATTCAGAATGCTTTCGAACCACAAAAAAAAAAAATCGAACATGGACGATGATGAACGACTAGAACGACACCGACCGACGATAACGACAACGTCGCTGACGATGAAAACGACGAGGACATTGACGAAGGCAACGGCAACTTGAAAACACCACCATCACCGCCGTCACCACCACCAGCAACACAACAAAGAAGCATTTTGTCGATTGTTTCAATTCAAATCGCTGTTAAAATTCATTGATTTTGAATGCGAAATTTCGCCTCGATTTTCCCTCTCGACCGAAATCTCTCAATTCCTCCGCAAATAAACTCACCTTCAATTTGTTGATCGTGTTTCGTTTACGATTTTTCGTTTCAATCAGAAATTCACTTGAATCCAATTCGGTTCACACACACACGCACATATACACTTTGTCGGACGGATGATTTTTTATTTTTTTTTGGGATATTCTCCGATTTAATTTTTTCTTTTCTTCTTTATTTTTTATGAAATTTTATTTCTTTCGGGTAAATTTGGTTTTTGCTTTGTGGAATTCAATTGAAATCAACAACAAAAAGATTTTCGTGAAAAAAAAACTTGTTTCTCTTCGATTGGAACTTGAGTGTTTTGCAATAAAAACAAAAATATAGTAAAATTATGAGGAATTTTCCGTGTTTTTTCGATGTTTTCTCGGCCAAATTAGCTGAAAAACAACAAAACGCAAAATTTTCGGTGTAATTTTCTATGCGAATCTATCCGTAATTTCAGAGATTGATTTTCTCCGTGATTGACGGGGTATGGATGGCCGAATGGTTGAAATGAATTCGCCATTGATGTCGGCCATTTCGCCGTGTGGAAAAGTGACAGTTGGATAAGTGTTGCGTATACATGAGGCGATCCACCCATTTGGAGTCGAGTGGCGCTCGGCCACCGAGGTGAGGCTTTTATGACTTGGCTGATAGACCAACATCGAAAGCGAATCCGGGTTAATATCTCAGTCTTCCGTTTTCAATTTGCCTTTTGGCGGCTGGCAATTAATCGTAAATTTTCAACGAGCTTATCACCGGCACCACAATGACACACGTCCAATGCTGGCAGATAATGAGCCTTTGATTACATTCAATGATTGTTTATTGCGGACAGATTTTTATTCGCACGCCGATTTGCCAATACGATTTTGGCTTTGGATTTGGAGCTTGTGACGCAAGCAGATAGCTGTGACGCAGTGCATTGACGTGGGTCGCGTTATAAGGTTCGTCCTCGTCGTCTTCGTCTTTGGCCACTGGATAAACCTGATGATTCCTTCAGTTATTTTATTTAAAATAAACGCAATTTTTTTGTATTTTAATTTTTGCTTTTTTAATGATTTCAGAAATTTAATTAGTTTTTTTTATTTCACTAAAATAATGTTTCGATAATTATTAGGTATTTGCTTTGACAATTAACATTCACATAGAGCAAATGGCAAGAATAAATAATTCATCTAAATAATTTCCTCTAAAAATGTACACATTCTATGGTGTGATCGATATTCTTCACGAGATGATCCTGATTCACTTTTTTCTTTTCATCCTATTTTTTTTTTTTAATTTTTTTTTGGCAAAAAAAAACGTATTGATTTGAGCTGTGTGTGCTGCTCGCGTTGGTGAAGGATATGCCGCGAGAGGGAACGCATGCTGAAGTTGATTGATGAGACGGTCTGCCCGACCGGAAGCGGACACACCAGCATGTCTGCCGGGACCGGTGGGAGAGCGCGATAGTGAGGAAGAGGATGGGTGGGGGGAGTGTGACAAAGACATTAATTTGCCACAACGTCCATTCAACCGGATTGCTGCCATTTTGGGATTGATGTGATTTTTGGTTTGGGTGGCAGAGGTGGCGGTGTTGTACCACCGCCACTATTCTTCGATTGACTGTTTGAACTAGTGCTGCTGCCGCTGGTGTTTTGATAAAATTCCTCATAATTGCTACTACTGTTATTGCTTGTACTGGTGGTCGCAGTGGGTGACATATCATGTTGGCCACGATGAAAATATTCATTGGAATAATTCGGATTTGATTGCGACGATTGTGACGTTGAGGCCGTTTGCCGGGCCAATGATAAACGTGGTGCCGGTTGCGGTGGCTTTCCCAATGCCATCGGTTCCGTAGGCGATTCTTCGCTAGGCCGTGATTTAAATGTTCGATGTTTGTTTTGGCCGTGATTGTCTGTGTGACCGGTGGTTGTGCTGGTGGTGTTGGTGCTCAGTTTCTCTTTGTCTTTCAAAAAGTCGGGCAGTTCAAAGTTGATTTCGGTGCCGCGTTGGTCTTCCAGACGGAAACGTTGTGCACGCTTCAAACCTTCCAAGAGATCTGCAAGAAGGGGGTAAAATCGAGTTAGCATGGAAGGGGGAGGAGATGGAAAAAGTGTCACTCACCATTGTTATCCGAATTTGTAGCTGCTGCGGCAGCTGCAGCCGCTGAAGTTGACGGTGTTGCTGAAGTTGTCGCTGTGGTGGTACTCTGCAGCTTAACACCGGTTTTCCATTTGGCAATCAATGGCTTTTTGGCTGAGCAACCACCGCTGGTCCCTTCCCTCATTTGTGGATTATTGCTTGTACTAATCACAGTTGACTTAAGCGTATCGGTGATGGTGTCGATGGTTGGCGTTGTGGTCCCGGTGGCCGGCAGTACGACACATTTTCGATTCTTGTTGGCCACTTGATACCCCTTGGGCAAGGGATTCCGCAGACGTCCAAAGATGCCTGAACTCGATTCCGAACACCAATCATCCGATTTGGCGCCACCATCATCGGACAAACGGCCATCAGAAGAGGCAAGCTGCGCCATTGTTTTGCTTGTTGATTGCGAATGTGACGGTAGCATCTCTTGCGAGTGCGCGTCAACCTTTTGCTGAAGCAATTCGTTGAATACTTTATTGGTAATTTCGTCGAGATTTGTCTGACTGGGTCCCGGTGTGCAGGGTGACGTCAAACTGCTCTGATGGAACAGGCCTGGTCGTGAGGACGTCGTCGGTGATTGTATCGAATGATAGCTGGCGACCGGTGAAATGGTCGTTGAAGACTTGTCCGGAGATCTGGATGGTGATTGCAGTTGCTGTGGAGTCTCTTCAAGGAATCGCGACACCACCAACAGTCGAAGTCCATCAACAGTGGTGATTGCCACGTTTGTGTTTAATCGAACGTCATTGTTCCTATCGTAGACTTCTACCATGTCCATCAGATAGCCGTACTTTTTGAGTATCGGCTGCAACACTTCGCCCAGTATCTTCGTTGTTTTACTCCTCACCGAAATGATTTTGCGATTTGGCAAATCCACTTTGAAGGTGACACGCAGTTCGAGCGTCATCTCCTGGCCAGCTAATACTCGACTGGGCATATCCAAATTCACAGTTCTAGTAGTTGAATCGCCCAGATAACCCTCGTAGCCTCCATAGAATAGGGCACGCTTCTCCAACAGTCTATCGACCATTTCACGAATCGTTTCCGAGTCGCGTGTTTGAACGATTGTCGTCGCACAGTCTGGCAAAATGATGCGACACAGCGTACTCTTTACAATGCTCGTACTGCATTCATCGGCAGACTCTTGACTTCCACCACCACCACCGCCACCGCCACCGCCCGATGCGAGTTGACGAGACGAGATCACCGCATCGAAGCTGGACAAGGAACTCCGTGAACTATGCAAATCGCTCTGGGATTGTTTCAATGGTGCGGCGGTGCTCGTGCTCGTGCTCGCACCCGTACTAGTCGATGGTCCTGCTACTGCTGCATTTGACTCTTCTGTGCGATCTTTTGACTTGCATCGAGCCTTACGATGCCACGGCAAGAGTGACTTTCGACGGCGATCTTCGGCATTGCTTAGCGATTTTTTGAGTTTCGATGAACTCGCCACCGGCTGTGGAGCCACAATAGGACTGATTCGCAGGTCCGGATCAAGTGAATCTCCGGGAAATGGAAGCGGTTGCTTCTTCGATTCTGCTTCCACGCAGCTCTTGTACAGTTCCGAGCGAATGAAACGCTGATAACTATCGAATTTCATCAAATTGAAAATCTGTTTTTGGGCCTGAAATTCGAAAAGGGGATTTAGTTGCGGATACCTCACGTCTCACCGAGTCCCGGAAATGGGAAAACTTACCTGCAAAAATAGTTCGCTATCGGCAGCATTCAAATCATCCGGTGTAATGGCACGTCCTTTGGAGTCAACGTTCACCTGTTCGGCAGCACCAACATTCAAATGTCTCGCATAAATGGCATTCGCTTCTCTCGATCGTTCAGTTACGTCCTCCATTTTGCGATAGCGTTCGCATGCGGTCCAAAAATAGATATTTTCAGCGGAAAATTCTTTTTTCAAAAATTGCGCAAACGCATGCAAACCGGCCGTATCTTCAAGCAAACGTTCAAATGAATCCTTCCATTCGGTGACGGTACGAATTTCCCGTGTTCCACTCGTGGACGGTTCCTCGTTCGACTGCAAGAGGAAATTTGGGTTCAGCACAAACTGTGGGATCAACAAACTCAATGACACTTACCCTCGCGAAAACATCTGTCTCGGAGGCAGCCAACGATGACGGACGCTTCGGAATAACGGACGTTGGTTTGCCGTCATTCGAACGGGATCGAAACGACGATTGACCCAAACGACGAAATGGCGATAAATTACTCGAAAACGAACGTGACTGCAAAACAAAAGCAATATGAAAAAAAGAAAGAAAAAAAATGTTAAAGATTTTTGCTAAATATTCCGGTGAAACGAGAATTCCAACAAGAACGAAATGGAGGAAAAACACGACGAAAAACATTGCCACAAACAAACAAATCGAAAAGCAAAACACAAACGGATTTGTGCGAGAAACAAACAAGCGATTGCGATGAGGTAATAGCCAACCAGTCAGTGTTTGACGAGCGAATCAATGCACTCTCCGCTCATTACCGCGCTGACGAAAACCAACGGAAAAACAAGGCGAAACAAACAAACAAAATCCACGATGAAAATTCCGTCAACAATGAAACATTAGAAGTGGCAACGGTTTTTAACCAGTAAAAACGGTCGAAACCTAATAACGGGTTATGGCCGGCGTGCGTGCGATTTCAATTCTTTGTGAAAATAGAGAGTGAGGAGCATCGAATAGACAATTGTATCGCTGAACGCGATCTCAGCATCGGAACGTGATGTTTCTGTTGTTTTGTTTTGTATATATTTTTCGCTACTCGAGAAATTCCTTGAATTTGAACCACAGTCGAGGCTATTTGATGCCGGCGACCGGTTATGTGACGCTGACGACTATATGGCGCGGTCTCTCCAATGGAATTCCGAAAACGCTTTACCATTGAAGAATTCTAAGGAAATCATCGACATCGCTCCGGAATTCACAAGCAAACGACGTAAAGAAGAACAGCAACAATAAAAGCAAAAACACTCTGATAATTTCGGTCGACGACAATTATTTGACAATTTGAAAAATGACCTTCGGATTGGCCATCATCACAGGTCAGTCCATTTGACAGCGTTTCGAATCGAAACAAAGTCCATGGAAATGAACCCTCGAACCGACCGCGTTGGCAACATGCAAATGACTAAACACAAACAGCAACACAAACACAAATAGAATTCAACGTCAAAATTGAATGAAAGCAACACATTTTATTTTATTTTTTTGGAAAGAACCCGCAAATATGCCAAGCCTCCGTCTCGATGGTCGACAACGGAATCATCTACCCGCAGCGATGACGTCACATCGTCCCAAAACTGAACCAACCAACCCAAAAGACTTAAACTGAATAACTGTAAATCACCATAAAAAAGAAAAAAAAGAAAAAAAAGAAAAAAAAAGAAAAAAAAAACCCCAAAAAAATCAAAACAAAAAATTCTTACGCTGTCCAGTGGTTCAAAATCGACGAATTCATCGTCAGGGAATCCCATCACGAAATTGTAATCATGAGGCATGGCTAACATAGCCGCAACCCCCGTCGAGGATGGATGATGTGATCCAGTAATCGGTGCGAAAATGGCTTTTAGCATTTAAATGTCGGCACATTTGCGAATTGTTGGTTTCATTATCGATAACAATTCAGGTTTAAACTCTATTGCGCGTCACACACATTCGATTTTCGTGTACAGAATTGGTGTCGTGGTCTCGTCTAGAATTCCTTTGAAATTTGATGATTCGCAATTAGGCGATAAACAAGTGATGATGCCTCGGCAAACGTTTCAACATCGTCGCCCAGCTGATTGACAATTCATCGAGTTGAGTTCCGTGTTCGAATTGAAGACGAAACTCAAAGCTCGAACAGAAAAAAGAACACCGAACAACCGAAACGAATTCAATTAATTCAGAAGCAAAACATTCCATCGCCTCGGCATCATTTCTCGTTGCTCCCAATCGACGAATTAAAGCATAATAAACGTACCAACGAACGAGAGAATGAAACACAAAACCTAAAAGCATTCAATTCAGCGATTTTAATTCGTTCAACATTGATGATGCGGTTGCCATAACGTTTTCAATGGCAGCCTTTGGCTCAACCGTGCGATACTCGCATATTCGAAAAATCAACTGCATGCACACACAGTTATACATGCACACATACACACATACATTGAAAAACATCGAAAAAAAATGAAAACATCGAATGTGCGACGGCAGCAATGAATGCGCCGTTTAAATGTCGTGCTCGGCCGGTTCATTGGTGGTGGTGCGTTTTGTGGCGTCCGGGAATCGTCGTCGTCGTCATCGTCGATGCATAAACATGTGTGAAAATGGCATCATCAAAGTCCAGAATGCCTCTAGACGATCGTCGTCAATGAGAAATGCAATATCAAAATGAAATTTCAACGGCAAACGCGATACGAATGGCTTGAATGAACCATTGAATGGGAGGCTCCCAGTAATCGCTAATGCACACCAAAACAAGCAAACACACTCAAAAGCGAAAACACTTAAAGCGCATTCGAACGCATGAACGAATGAACGCAAACGAAATGAAAACAGACATCAATTTATAACATCAACATCACAATGTGATTATTACTATCATTATTATTGGGCTGGCTGGATCGAAGGATTTGTTGTCCGTCGAAATGTAATTTTGTTGATAAAAATGGTGTTTGTTATTTGTTTTTGGTCGGTGTTTGATTCCGTGGCAAAGAACAACAACAACAACAGCAACAAAAGTAACAACAGTAACAACAACAACGACGACGACATCACCGACAGCGACAACGGTGACGGTAATAACGGCGGCCGCATTGATAACATCGCCGAATGTACCGAACCGTGTTTGACAATGCGTCCGAAGAAAAAAAATCAAATATTTAAAAGCTTTTCGTTGTCGCTTCGGGGTGGATTGGAATGTTAATTTCGACGTTGAATCGACGACAAATGGCCATCAATCAACGAAATGATGATTTCCAGCAAACAACGAGGAAAAAACAACCAAAGAAATGATTGGATTCGCTGGTGAACAATGGAAATGGATCCGAGGGAACGGCGACACGGGCTGTTGCCCGCAGAGAGAATGGGGATGGGGGAGGCGTGGTGGGAGGGGGTGTTGCGACAACAGGCAATTCAATATTTGTTGGCCGTTGTTTTTCTGGCGTTTTGCGGTGGATGATATATTTTCGACGCATTGCGAATGTATTTCAATTGGCCAAAGGGAATCACACATTCCGTTGCTCGGTGAGCGTGTGTGCCATTCCAATGATTGATTTTGATTGGGGATATATTCGGTTGGGTCGTTTCCGAATGGCGCGCTTTTGCGCAAAATTTTACTGCTTGTGAATTGTGGTGCGTGCGAAACAGCGCACCAGCCAAACAGTCTGTTGGATTTTTCGAATGTTTGCTTTCGCGTGAATTAACGAGGAAACTCGGGGAAAATATGCCGAAGCGAAATTGTCGACAGGCAACGGGTCAATATGGACACATCTACATGATTCTTCTCTGGTCATGTTGTTGTTGTTGTTTTAACTCGTGTTTTTTTTTTGTTGTTTTTGATTTTGTTGTTGTTGTTGTTGTTGTTGTTGCTTTTCATATGGGAACTCATTTGGCCAAAAACAAAACATCAACACCGCACAAAGCACACGCAAAACACTGAGCGAGAGATCAAAAGAAATTCAAAAACGATAAAAGAAGAAGAAGAAAAATAAGAAGAAGAAGACGAAAATTTGAATGAAAAGAGAAGAAAGAAAGAAAAAAATTGGTGTAAAAATAGCAAAATGGTGCTCGGAATGGGGAATGGGTGTGAAGATGATTATAGCTGCTGGGTTTGAGCAGGTCGATGGCGTGGTGGCTGTGGTTCGATATGTTGAGATGTTGATGTTATTTTGTGCTTTCGACAAAACGATGTGTTCAACGCATATTTGCATTATTAATTTGGTCAATTTACGTTTTTACTCAGGCCTGGACGTCTGGTTGTCATAGCACTTTCACAGAGTTCGATAAACAATCACAAAATCACAACGTCATTGCCTCTGCTGCTTATTCAAAATGAAAAACCAACAAACAGCCGAAATGAAAGGAATGGAGAGAAAAAAATCAATAAATGAAATGTCTTGCGATGAAAATTCACAATACGTTCAACGTTGTTCCACTGGGGTTTTCTCATATACACACACACATATACGCACGCAGGAACACGCACACACACATGCTCACAATCACACACGTCCTTGTACACACACACACTGGCTAGCAAACACTTGGATTCGGTGACCGCGAGATGGGCTAAATTCCATCAACGAACCAGCACCGTTAAATCGTGGACCAAGGGGAATTCATCGTTTCCAAATGACCAACCAGCGACGACGCTATCGCAACCACTATAGAAACGATGACAACGACGAGGACAGTGACATATTTCATTTGGGACTATTTCACTTGTCGCTGGCTGGAAAAATCGATAATCCAATGAGCGCTAGTTGGAATGTGTCATATGATGGTCTCGATGAAAAATCCCACAATTAGGCCAATTTAGGAGCGTCGAGGAATTTTCACAAGACTAACATTTTCCACAATGAATTTTTCCCACAGCATTTCCAACTGATTAACACGGTCATTTCAAATGAGAAAAACGAAACGCACACACTGCACACACTGCACACACACACACACAGACACCAATCGCACAGATGCAAACGGCACAAAACAATCCGAAATCAATAAAATGCAGAATTCAAAATGAACTTAAAAATGAGAAAAGAAATGAAAAAGAAAGAGACGAAAAATGAAAAAAAAAAACAACGGACAGTGAAATGCTCTGCGATTCACATTCGAAAATATGCTGGCAAAAAATTTACATTTTTCGTATTTGGCTCGTTTTTGGCGAGCTTCGAATCCCGTGGCATAACCAATTCACATTGTTCGATTGGCGTACGCAATTCTTGTTCATTCAACGAAAAATAGAGGCAAAAATCGGATCAAACAGACACAACAATTGAACTCCAAAACAAAATGCACTTGGACTCGGTGTGTCGACACAATCAATCAGATTGACTGAGAATCTCTTGTTGTTTTTGAAAAAAAAAAAAATTAACAGAAGAAGCAAAAACCACTGCGGTTTCAGTGAACGGACGAACGAGCGAACGAACGATCGTTCGCGTTCGATGTAAGACTAAACTGACTGAGCTCGTAGAGCAATCGACGAAAAAAAAAAAAAACTGATGAGAATTCGAAATACACACAGCACACACACACGACTTGTTGAATGATTCACGAAAAACGAACGCAATGAAACTAAAATGCGATAAACATAATTTTTGTTGAATGAAGTCGTCGATTCGAAACAAGACGGAAAAACAAAAAAAAAAGCCTACAACAACAACAACAGCAAAACGCACGAAATACACCGAATTGTTCCACAAACACAATCGAGCGATTCTCTGCTCGAGTTCGAGATCCGAAAACAGCAACAACAACAACAACCGCAGCGACGACAACCAACTACGGAAAAATCTCTTGACATCAAACAATTTACCATAAAATAATTCTCTCTTGCTGTGTGCGATTCACTGTGTACTGTCGTCGCTGGCTATATTTAGTTGGGAACACACTCAGTCGATGCCGAATATACACTCAAACACCCACTTGGCACACATTGGCTGTGTGTACGATTCTCATGTCGTTTGCTCGTAATCGTCGTGGTTGTCTTCGTCGTCTTTGGTCGTTGTCGTGGTCGTGGTCGTCGTCGGTCGTTTGTGTAAACGCTGGCCTGTGTGCTGTATGGGTTTCCGGGCCAAAGTAGTTGTGAGCGAACGAGAAAAGAGTTTAATGAAAGCGCACACAGCAGTGAATCAAACAAATCCGGATCGAGTTGCCTGCTTTAGTTTTCTCCTTTTCGCTTTGTGTGCGATTGGAGAGGAACAGGGGGTCGGGGCAATCAACTATGGTGAATTCAGCGGATTGCTGACAAACTGATTCAGCGTTGAATGGTTGGACTGGCCAACCTGTGAACCGGACCGCATGCTCCGGTTCACGGCCGCCTCACCATCACCGTTAGCAACATCAAACAATACAATCAACACTCGAAAATCCCAAGATAATTGTAATCACATTCGAACGCATTGCAGAGGCACCATCCGAGCATGTGTGTGTGTGTGCTGGTGAAAGAGAGAGCTTCCAACCGATGAGAATGTCTGTTTTTAATTTTCCCTTTTGTTATATCTGTTTTGTTATGTTGATTAACCGTTTGGGTCTGACTGTACGGGATTGTATGGGGGCCGTATGACTGGGTTGAAACGGCAATCGACTGGATTTCAATGCGGAAAAGCGTAATATTCAACTCGCACACAATCCATCCAGATTGTGGATCGAGTGAATTGAACGGGAATTTTTGTGTTTTTTTTTCTTCTTCTTCTTTTTCGAGTTTCTTTCTCTTTTTTTCTCTCGTTCTAAAACGATATTACGTTTACGCGGTTCATTATTGGAATTCGATGCGAAAACGATTCGTTGCGATTCTTTGCCTTGTGTTTTGCCAACAAATACGCAACAAGAACAATAAACACGATGGCGGAAAAGAAAATAGCATTTTTTAAATTCCTTGAATTTTGTGTCTTTGCTATTTTGATGTTGGTTGGCTCATCGGGACGGCATTTTGGGAGGACGCCGACAGATCGGCTTTGGTAATTGGAGTTGTTGATGCGTCATTTGTGTTATCAACGGTGGGTCGATTATCGAATTGTGACGCATTTCCGTCTGACTGGGTTGCGCTTTTGATTCGTCGGCTAAACTAAAACACCGGGGCGTTTCCAAAGCAACCCCTTGCGCAACCGGATGGTAGAAAAACTACAAGGAAGCAAGGAAATGCAAACAATAGCATAACTTACCGTTAGATCTGGTTCGCTGTAGGCACTTTCCAAATTGTCAGTTTGATCAGTTCCGGCAACGGTCCTTCTGCGATTACTCTTTCCGCACAACTCCTGCAGGCTTCCACCCCAAATGTTGAGATTTCCATTGAAGAGATCCGATTTTCGTTTCGTCTCAGCGCGACCAGCCGGTTGGTCATCGACCTCGGTCACCGATAGATTCTCACTGCTCACCGAGCACGGCTTTGAAATGCCAAACACTTTCGGACTGAGTTTGTACGACAGCAGTCGTTCAGATTTGCGGTCGGTGTTCGGAAGGGATTTTCGTGATTTTTTGGTTTGTTTCGTCGGTGGTTTTGGTGCCAAAAACACATGATCGCTGGGCACTGGATGACCGGCTGACGGCGGGGACATGGGTGGCGGTAGTGCCGGTGCTTTGCCCAGCAGCGAGATGTCATCAATGCACATTGGGTTCTGCCGGTCACGTTTCGAGTACTTTCGTTCACGAGTCATCATCATGTCATCACAGGATTGGGCGGAGAACAGGCGACTGTCTAAAACAACCGTCGATGGTATTTCGATGGACGTTAATGAATTGGTGGCACCTTCGACGGAATGACGATCTCCGTAAATCGTTTCGTAATTTGACTGCGTTTTCGGATCGGGCATGGCACGAATGTGCTTCAAATCAGCACTACGAGGCGGCACTGGCGTTGGCGTTGTCGTTAGATCGAGAGACTTGGACTTGGCATGAACAATTTGGCGGGACGATGTTGCATGATGGCCGGTCGAACGAATGTTGCGGATCGAATCCGCAGCGATGGGCATCGGTCGCCCTGAAGTCCGATGCGTTAACAGTTGACGGCTGTGATTGGCTGAAAAGTCAACAACAACGATTCGATCCGATATGTTGGCAAAGTCATTGTGGAAACCGATGCCTGAATCGGAGTTGCTCGAGGTGGTCGTGATTTCGCTGTGGTTGCTTGGCTGCGGGGAATTGCCACCGCCGTTCGCGTAAACGTGCTGTTGTGGCGGTTGTCGAATGATGCCCAATTCCAAATTGAGATTCCTTTTGGCGGCTCCTCGAGCGGCTGCTGCCGCTGCAGCTGATATCGCAGCGGCTTTTGGGAGCAACGAACTCAATGTGTACATGCTTCGAATTAGGTTGACAACGTACTCAGAGGAGCTGGGGAATTCCAAGCAAATCCCCGAAATCGGGTCTTTTGTGCAGGCGATACCGAACTGGTTTGCTCGCTCTAAATGTGCCGAGTGGTCGATGAGCTTCAAGTCGATTACAAACACGTGACAGCTGCTCGAAATGACCACATCGGTGGCGATGGCTTGCTGGGTCGATTCGCATGTCTGACCCTCAGCGTAGGCCGACGAAGTGACCAAACCGAAGAATCGAATATCCTTTTCAGCTCCACCACCTCCACCACCAGCTCCACCATTCGTGCTAATGCAGCTGGCAACCAAACTACCTCCAGAATTGTTGCTGCTAACGTAGTTCAGTCGATTGGCCGGGTACCTGGCAATCAGTACATTGTCTGAATTGTAGAGCTTCAAACAATAGGGCAGAATCTGCATGAGCACCACAGATGGCTGCCGTTTCTCCTGACGCATCTTCCGAATGCAACTTCTCACCGTCTGCTGCATCGAATTGATGGCAATCTGCTTTGGCATTTCGATGGTGCCCAAATACCCGACCACCGTTCGATACTCCAGCTGGAACTGATTCAAGTCTTCGTTCAGTTTCGGCGGCACCATCGCACTCACATTCGTGATGTCACGTTCATTGCTCGCCTTTGGCGAATGAATGATGCTGTGCGCCATTACATCCGACATCTTTTCGCCTGCGGGCTTATCAACGCAATCGGATGCGTCTCCCGGTTTTTCTTTGCTCTTCTCCATCGGCTGCTGTTGACGGCTCATTTTCATTTTGTGATGCGGATATTTCGGTCGACGTGTTCGACATGCTGCCCCACCACTGTTGTTCCCATTCTGAAATACCATTTCCTCATCGGAACTGTCGGAGAAGTAATTGTCCGCAATGGCCAATCGGATACTGCCCGTCGACTGATTGATCAACTGGACGATGACCTCGTGCGGCATCTTTGACACATTCAGCCCATTGACGGCAATCAAACAGTCACCGATTCGTAGTCCAGCCAA